>JAECUM010004170.1:0-163471 GCA_016617855.1 Megalonaias nervosa | reverse complement strand
TGGGTCGGTGGTTCTTACCCGGATTTCCCCATGTTCTTCCTCCGCCAGTTATACTGGCTGCCATGTACAACTTTTCTTGCGCTGAGAACCCAGACAACATTAACAACTTATCAGAGTAAGTGTGAATGTACAATGTTGAATATAAAATATTCATTTCATGTGTTTATGCCTATTAAAATAATTAGGTTAATACTTAGAATATCCATGACACGTTCTCAGCCCTTATTAGCAATGTGGGTTTGTAAATATCCATTAAGGTAACTATAGATCAGTCACAACAGTTTTCCACGATAGAAAAATGCTACTGGAAATCTCGAGGTTTTCAAACACTTTTATTGCAACGTGCACATGCATAATCTATATACATACTTGCAAATTCAGTCAGTATGTTTTCTTGATCGTAAAAAAGTGTACTCAATTGACTTTTGTAGCGTTTTCAGACTTTTCCAGTTATCAGCGTGCATGTGCAAAACCAATGACAGTAGGTATATTTCAAAAAATACATTTATCCACGACTTTGAAAGAGTCTACTCAAATGATCTTCAAAAAAAAAACCTTTTTCCCTTCCAAGTCTGTCTTTGTTAATGTTATGTTTTCCAGAATGGAATTCAGAATCAGAGCACAGCATATAAATATGCTGTGTTCAGAAAGCAAATTGTACAAGTTTAAAATAGAATCTACTCATATATGTTTTTCAATGTCAATCTCTGGTAAATAACATGACTAATAATGCTCTCATTGTTGTTAATGTGTTTCATGTTACGTGCATCATGCCAAAAATTCCACAGTGTCTGTAATTGATACTATACATGAATCTGCAGCTGAGTATTAGGTGGATTATTAATACACGATCATGAATGTGTATCGCCTCAGTTACCACAGTGAGAAACCACTTACACCTGTCTTCATACAGGCGTAATAGTCAAGGCAGTGGTGTATGCTGCTGATGTTTTGATATCAAACATTTTATGCCTCATATAAATAAAAACATTTAACTTCTTGTTGATTTTCTCGAGAAGTCTTGGAGGTAACTTACTCAATATTGATAAAATTGGTTGTCAGGTATGGTTTGTACAATTAGTGTATTTGTTTGGGAAGATGCCTCTCCTGTACTAATAATATTCTAGTCCCGATCAATGGATGTGTGTTCATTGCTTCTTTTAATTATCAATTCACTTATATCACAAGTTGGAGCTTACAACAGACACTTAGTGAGTTTGTCTTTCTAGCAAGCAAATTTAAACTTGTATAATATTTGGACGTCATTTATAAAACTCTAAAACAATTGAATTTATAGTCATGTATCAAATAAAATATTACAAGCAAGCAAAGCAATACAAAAAAAGAGAGCTGAATGAGTTACGGAAACTATTTATAAGATTTCATGTTTTTGGCACTTCACCGTTTGTGAAAATATCTTCAATATTTACCAAAATCTGTATCATAATATTTTAAATTCTTTATTCATGCAAATATTGTGCCAAAAGGTTAGACCTTTCGATTCGATGTCCCGTTTGTTTGTCTTTCAGTATTACCCCGAGCCATTAACTACCGAAAGACACAAGGCAAATCCGGATCGGGATATAATTTGTGCAGTTTTAGAGAAAATATAAATGCGATGGTTTTCAGCCAGTTAATAGAATATGCATTAGAACTAGTGTCAAAGTTTTACTTACCATTTTAAGAAAAAACTTCAGAAATTCTCAATGTCAACGAAGACACTTTCTCAGCGCTCTGCCTGCGTATTGACTTTTTTACTTACTAGTGTGTCACATCCGCTCTCTGGGGAAGCTGAGGTGACGTTTCATTAACAGGAATAGAAAATGACAATGATCACATATTGACTTTTCATTTCAGAACAATATTTGCAAAGGCTTCATCCCCTCAACAATTAGAAATATTTTTCTAATCATATTCTTGCAGTTTTAGTATTGGACGTGTCCTTGATAGTTTACAATGGTGAATAACAAAAATTGCATCGTCCCCTCCATACCTATCTTTCAAATGGACTGGTCCTTATCACTTATGGCTGAGACTGGTGGCCTTAGATCTTTGTTACTAAAGCTCAGCTATTTTTAATGTCGCTTTAAATTACAAGTATAATTTATAGCAAACAAGGTATATGTGTGCGTCCTTTTCTGCAATGTTTTGAGGGAAAACCTGTACAATGTTATTTTTGTTAACTAGATTACCTTCGATAGTAATAATAAGTTTAGCAAAGAAGGTATCTAGTACCAGTCACCAATAATGGAGAAAATAACCTACAATGACTTGCAGAAATGGTCGATTTGTATAAGACTTTCAGAGTCCAGCGTCGTCTGCTATAAATTATATTTCTAATTGAAAGTTACATTCATCTGCTTGCTTGCAATGACCGCATTTTTGTGTTGTCTAGGTTTGTGGCTGTCAGTTATAAAATTGGTGAAGTATTTTTTACATTGAGTGTATTTTTGTTCAGGTATCCTATTAAACCGTGCTGAAATGGAAAAGCACAACATGGAGAGTAATGTAATGGATACATTTAAATAGTTTAAATATTTTATAATCTAAACTTTCACCCTAAAATATCACTTTATCCCTGTACCTATATATTTATCAGAATGGCTGCTATTCAGTCTATGAATATGAATGTTGTTGCAATACTTGTTCTTGTTGTTTTGGGTTTGACGCCATTTTTCAGCACGTGATAGGCTATAATTTGCAGCCAGTATAACTGATGAAGGAAGAACAGGGGAAAACTCCATTAAAAACCACCCGACCCACGAGAAGCTACTGGCAAACTTACTCACATATCCACATTCGCCGTACCTAAGATGCACAGCCAGGCGTACAGATGCGAGCTGGCAGTGATCAGCAAGGTCAAGTTCTTTAGACCACTCGGCCACAGAGGTGCATTTTGCGATCCTTTCACTATGTTTGTTTTGATATTATTTCTACCTGTATATCACCAGTATGGTTTAACGTTAATAAAACTTAAAAATGAGAGGTGATTCTTAGCATTGCATTGACGCACTATCTGGACGTCTACATATATGTACAAACACTAGATTTGTTAAAATCATAATGCGAGAAATTATTTTCTGATCGATTTCAAATCAATATTAGGGGTATGATGCTAATGGCTAAATGCTTCAGCCGTCATTCCGTCTTTAATTTAGGAGGAATGTGAACAGACCAGACATAGAACTTTGCAAGCAGTAATTTTTAATTTGAGTTTCCAAACTTCATTTTGTTTGACCTTGTTTATTATTGTTTACTGCTTATTTCTACTATGAGATTCATTTCCCTAATTCTGATTATAAGCTTACAATGTGTTTTCGAATTTGTGAAGTATTACTTATTCCCACTGGTCCCACTAGATCTTTGTTTGAGCTACCTGCTGATATCAAAAAAGTTTGTTCGTTTTGTTCCTGTTATTACACCACCCGTATAGCGGTTAATGTCTATTATTACTGTTCGTTCCTGGGCACATACATACAATAGCTTAAGAAAAATGTTTTGCAGACTGAGTTTAAAGCAAAAGCATTATCGTTAAATCGGTACCACTCACGTGTATTAGTATTACCATATCATGTCATTGATGCGATAACAATTATGGACCGATCGTGTTTCGATAATCATCACAATTACTAGACGATTAAGACGGAATAAATAATAAATACTGTATCGTCTGCTAGCGTTTGGCTTGGCTTCTTCGTCAAACTAACCGCAGGAGAAGAAGCTTTATTCATAACTAGTATGCCATAGAAGTAAAAATTGAGTGATGTCTACTAGAATGTTTTTAATATACATGATCGATTGTGCAAAACACATAGATGTATAAGTGTTGTATTTAGAGCCAGAAATCTGGGTCAGGCTACTGCATATATATATATATATATATATATATATATATATATATATATATATATATATATATATATATATATATCCAAGGAGAAACAGAATAAATCTGATATATCCGTTCATGTGTATAATCTATTCCTAGGGAGAGACAGTGGTATGGAAAGAATCTACAATAATCCTCTCTGAGTAACTGGAATAGAGCGACGAAGACTTGTTAATTATACTGCAATAAGGTTGATTGAAAAATTACAAAGATGACACCCTATTGGAATAAAATATGTTTCTAAATTGGTTTCACCACATGTAAAAAGACATTACGACCAGAACGAAAATGTCTGTCGTGAACAATCATGGAGAGCAAAAATGGCCAAGAATATCTACGAGGGTTCTATTTAAATACTGAGTCAATCCTTAGGGGATATAAACCAATATTTTCCAGAGGAATATGTCATATTAAACTTTTACGACGAGTTGAGTAAAATTGCAAATCTTATATACAATGAGTCAAGACTGAAAAAGTACAATACATATGGTATTTATTGTAAAAGACGAAAATCATTTTAATTTTACAAATATATGTCACATCTTTGAGAACAAAAAATGCAACGTTATCTGCTACACCCATTTAATAGTATAAAATGACAAGGAACAATAACGAGAAATATATTTAAATCAGCAAAGACTTCAGAGATTCTTGAGAAACGTGGAACAAATAAAAATTAATCAGGCTATTAGATTGGTAAATAGCTTTATATTCATGGGACTTTATATTTATGGGACTTGAGATTCATGGGACTTTAGATTCATGGGACTGTCTGTAGAACATTTGGATAAAACTTATGTGATGAAAGACTGAAAGTGTACAAACATGCTCTTTAAATATTAAAGAAAAGATATCTACAGAGTAGTTAGATCTTTCTCGTGGACTATATGAAAAATTTACAGTCTGCCGATGTCGAAAACATGTGCTTAGTACACGCTCGTAGTCTGACGATATTGATAACATGTGTTAATTCACGCTCACGGTCTGTTTACGTACAGTCTGCGATATCGAAAACATGTGCTTAATTCAAGCTCACAGTCCGGTTATGTACAGTCTGCCGATGTCAAAAACACGTGCTTAGTACACGCTCACCGTCTGTTCATGTAGAGTCTGCCGATGTCGAAAACGTGTGCTTAGTACACTCTTACAGACTGCCAAGCTACAAACAGGATTCCAAACCATAAGTAGTGAAATGTACCAGTTTTGGAGACAGTGCTGAGCATGACAAATAATCTGTGGAAAAGACATAGAACGGTTACAGATTTACCTTCTCCTCTGTAAAATGCTAGCAACCATTTGAATAAAGAAGCATATATCTCATAAAATCTAACCAGCTGACCATAACTGAAACAATAATCAACGAGATTCATTTGCCTGGCAAGAGAGAAAATACATCAGTTTTAATAGCAGAGAAATGTTAAAAAAAAAAAAAATAAAAAAAAAATTTAGGAAATATGGCAGCCAAAATAAAATGCACCAACATGGATTTCTATGTGGGTTAAGGACATAACTAAACACAGCATTAATAACTAACATATTTGGATTTCTCAAATTGCATAAACTGAAACGTTTTCTGCCTTCAACGTTATGTTTCTGCAAATGTTTGACTTAAACATTCGTGAATGCTATAGACTAAAGGTTAAAGCATAGAGGCGCCGAGATTAAAAGATTAAAAGTTAGAAAGTTGATTGGGTCTATTCTAGGGGCACATTTCAATCATCCTAATGGAAAATTAAACCAAAGTGTAAACACGCTCTCTTCCAGAACCTTCTAAGCTCGTAAACAAGGCAGGTCTTGTTGAACTCAGATTCAAGTAAACATCTTTATTTAGCATTATGCCAAATAACAGGTGTTTTGATCATTATAGACTTATTTAACAAGTTATTAACAGAGTTTTGAGATGCAAATATTAGCATTCATATCATGTTCATATAGAATAGGAACCGAAGACTCCATCTACATGACTCATATTAATCATTAATTGGATCCATTTTTCATTAAATTAAATTATTCATTTAATATATTGTGTACGCTTGTAATAATAATTATATTAATTTCATAACAATTGTTGCTTATAAAAATATAAAATCTACATCTTTTAAATAACTTTTCAGGAGCCAATTTTACAACCTATTTTTTAATTCACTTAAAAGTAAGGAAAAGAGAAAAAAAATCATATTAACATGTGCTTTAATTTCTGCAGCTTCCGTCACAAATTGGTAAATAAAATTAAGACCACCTTATGTTTGCCGTCAAGTATATTAAATACTCTGTTCATATAATATTTCCGAGGAACAAATTACACACACACACACACACACACACACACACACACACAATGCACACATATATATATATAGAGTATATATATATATATATATATATATATAGAAGTAGCAGTAGTATATATATATATATATATATATATATATATATATATATATATATATATATATATACTTGTCAGACATATGATTTGATCAGGAAATATTCTATACTATGCTCATTTGTGTCTCCGTTAACTTTACATTGTCAGAATCGTGCAATATTTTATGATAGTGAATTCCTTCATATATTAACTCGTTTTGTCGGATGGATATACTGCACTCCCAAGGTCGTGCAGTATATCTATCCAAAAAAACCTCGTTCATATTTTCCCGTACAAATGCAGTAACCTATAAATATTGCGGAAAGGACCCTTCAGCTTACCGTAACTCAAGATCTGCGAGAAATACCAGTATGTACACCGGTGTGTCAGGACATAAGTGTCTGCACTAAATTGCACAGTCTAAAAAATAGGCGAGATCAACCCCTAAACCGTCGTTCAGTATTAGTAAAGTTTGGAGCTGATTTATCTGAATAGATAAAATGGTGCTGTACTGTCCGTGGAAAGAGGCAGGGTATACATTCCAATTGAAGATCGCCCTTCAGGAGGCATGCGTAATTCAGGAATGTGTTTCCGTTACGCAGCCGACACAATACCACCTCATGTCTGCAATTGTTTATAGGATGATACTGTTTAATGGTTGGTTTGATGCTCATAAGTTTGTTTGTGAAGTCTGCATTCTGCATATTTTGCCAAGTGTAACGAACATGCTTTATGCAATATTTGTGATCTGGTTCAATATATTGGATCTTCCATCCGGAAACTGGTGCATGGAGGTCATCTCTGGCTGTTTTATCTTCCCTTTCATTATCCTATATGTCAAAGTGAAAGGTCAGCGAACAATACATAATACTTTTTCAGTATTCTAATAGAACACCATGTTTCTGACATATCTGGGATATTAATCGTTTGTTAAATTTTATAAGACTTTCAACATGGATATGGAATTCATAAAGATCATGTAATTTGTGTTTTTGACAGGATGTTGTGTATTCTTCTATTTTTTTCATATCTCCTGAAATATATCATCCGACAATGACATCAGATTTTTCCAATCAAAACGCTACGGAATAGCGATGTAATGTAAGAATCAGCAAGTTCTTCGAACTGATGTTGTTGTTGTTGATCGACTAGCCGATCAGATGATATACTCAACTTTGAAAAACGAACATGAAATTGCACAATGATTTTTAGACCCTTATGCGTTCCAAACTCAGATTTTACTGTTGGTTGAAAAAAAACGAAACAGATTTTCAGATGAGAAATTTCTTAGTAAAAGTTGATTATCAAATCTCCAACTGTTATCAAATCCAGCAAATGCTGTTGTAGTGTTTTGGCTAATATTTTCTCACGAACAAACTTCGTTTTGCGATATCTGCAAGTTTGAACATCATATAATATTATGTTTTATATTTCTCTAATAGTACGATACGAAATTGCCAATTAGAAATTTGAAAAACGTATAGTATCATGGCAAATTTATACCAACGACATATCATCTTAAAACGATCTTTCACGAGGTCAGGACATATTTTGGTCCCATCCAAAATATAATTTGTTCGCTGGCAATGAACTTGGTGTGATTATAAATCTTACAACTAAAGTTTCGTTCGAGAATATAACACTAGAAGGAGATAAGATTGAAGTAAAGTCTAAAGATGATGTAAAGCACACTGACATGTTCTTGCATGACTTTATCTGGACATTGTTTAATGATGATATTCCAGCTGGAATGCAAGTATATCATGTCAATGATAAGGTAACCGACAACAACATTGCAAATTTGTCTTTGAGAGATGAATTTAAATTTCATCCGATCTACGATTTGTATGAGGCTAGCAGAGGAGATGTTGTCAGAACCATCCGAACAAGAGAAAATATTGGTAGTGTTGGTAATATGGGATATTTAATGGTCATGGTTAGAGGTACACAAGCTAATAAAATTTTATATCTTTCGCATCGTTTTGTGTTTGAAGCTTTTCATGGACTCATCCAAAGTGGCTTAGTTATTGATCATATCAATAGCAGTAAAGTTGTTAATCGTCTTGAGAATTTGGAACTTGTCACAACAAGAAAAAGTTCGTTACGACAATGCTGGAAACATTAACAACTTTAAAAATCCCAGATCCATTATATCAACTAATTCTACAACAAACGAAGAAACATTATTTAATTCAATCTCATCAGCAGCGAAACATTGTAATGTTTATCCAATGTCAGTAAATTATGCCGTTGATGGAACTACAAAATCTGCCTTCTCAAAAACGAGCGGTGATAGAATCTTCTTTCGATATTCTTTTGTTGTTTAGTATAGAGGCAACATCATTCTTTGTTTGGCAGCAGTTTACACATTTGTTTAAAGTTTCTATGTCGTATTCAATCCAAATCTTACCATATTGTAGCAAGTGATCTTGTTCAATGTTACTAAAGCAAATTAAGATTATTTTGTTCTCGTTCTACTTTGAAGCGGGCCATCGCATTAACATAACCACGAAACATGTTTCTTATAGTCTCTTCAAGTTGATATGCGTTTGCAACATTAGCTCGAGTAACAAACCGTTCCATGTTATTCAACTATTTAACATAAAATTGCTGATCACAGATCAATCTTTAGAATATCCCTAAGATTTTCTCTTGTCAAGCAGCAGTTAGCCCATTTCATAACAGTTTTCCTGTCATATCTGACAAATATTTTTTGATCTTTTTCAAGTTCCAATACCTCAGAATCTGCTAACAGTACCTCAAAAGCCGAGTAAGGGTCATATCCAACGGTAAGATTAACATGCTTGAGATCCATTTTATCATTGCTCATCAAAACTTTAACCGCGTCAGATAGCAGTTCGTATTTAAGATTTTAGCTCGCACAATACTTTTTACTTCATCTGGCATTTTTATTATTCATATTAGATAAAAGTTTTATGCATAATGTCTCTGATAAAATATGATATGTTTCAACGACTTGCTGATATCCGAGCTGATCTAGATAAAATTGAAGATTGTAGTCGACTAACAACATCGCATCAGCATGTAGAACAATCACAATTTGATCTAGAAACATATCTGCTTCCTGTACCTGATGATCAACTTGCCTATGAACAAGGTATATTACCTCAACGTGAACAAGTTTATGTTGCAGCGCAATCACTATATAATGTCAAATATCATTTTGTCAAAAAGATTTTTAAAAAATTGATTTTACTGTCACAGAGCATCAGATATATTTGGATATGCTTAAAACTATTTATGCGTATTAGAAAACTTGAAGTTTATGGTCGTCAAAAAAACATAAAACTTGATTTCACCTTTGTAAAGATTTTGACCATTATGACAGATTTAACAGAAGATCGAAGACGACATCTGATATCTTTGTGTAGACCCTTTAAATGTACGTCCGTTTTGCTAAAATATGAAAAGATCTAAGCGATCTAATCAAAGATCTTTGATTTCACTAGTTCGAATCCAATTGTTAAAACTATCACCGTAACAGCGCCATTTGACCAAATATCGTTTACCACGTTTTTTGTATCACTTGTTCGATAACAAATATATCTTGTGTTGTTAGTTGAAGTTATTGCTCATAAATCTTCCTATGACATCTTCGTTTGCAAGATCTTTTAGCTTATATGTTACCCGAATTGTTGTTAAAATGTTCTCAATGACAAACACGTCTTCAGACCAGTTCGGGGTAAAGCCTTTTCGAATGTTTTTTTTTTTTATGTTGTTAATGAAATTCTAACACGATCACCAACGTTAAACTTGTCTGCGATACATGTTCTCGTATGCAAGAATCGGATTTTTTATAGCGTCATTTAGTGACATTCCAATTGTTCTGTGTATAGCTTTATTATAATCTGATATTATCGCTTGCAGATCATCAATATATCTGTTAGTGTTTTTTTGCCCTAAACTGTTTGTAGATCTTTTCTTTTATAGCACGACAACAACACTAACTCCTTCGTTCCGGTAACATATTTTTTAAATGTTGCTTTGTCTTAGAAACTGCTCGAACCTCTTGCTAAAAAAAACTCTGATCCATGGTCGGTCCAGATTTTATTTGGTTTTCGCACTGTCTTAACAATAATATCTTCTAACACATTTGTTATCGTCGATCAAGTTTTATCGGCAACAGGAACTCTAAACGTGTATTTCCTGAAGACATAAATGACGTTAAACAGATACCTCTTGTTATCGTTGTACTGTGCAATGTTTTGCATATCTGCGAGCTCTATCGCCCAGATGTCATCGACTGCGTTTGAGACGACCTTTCGTCAAGAAATTTTTTTTTAGCTTTGTGAAGCTCATGAGCCTGAACGCTCTGCGTTCCACTCATATCTGACGCAAGCTTGCCAGGCATCCGAACGCCAAGTTTATATTTTTCTCCAATGATATCTTGTACTAGTTTTCTGTCAAATCGTGCTCGCATATTATCTGGCTTAATCTCTCGCAATTCGTCAAGCATGACCCGATCGCATCCTAGTTTATTGTCGACGCAATCACGATAACAAATATCATGACGCATCGCAGTTGCATCAATTCCATTGTAAGGTTCTTGTCCCGGTAACGGATAATCTTTTTCATCGAGTTGCTGATCAAGTGGTGTTATGTATAACTAATTTAATTGTTTGTTTGTTAGATTAATTTTTTTTTATTCCATTACTTGCTATTGTAATGTAACTTTGTTTACTGGACTTGACATTGTCCAGAATTGCTTTTTTTATTTTTATAAACAACTAATAATAGAAACATTGTATCTAGTTCTTGACCTTGTTCCAATATCAGTGACAGTTTTAGTAAACAACTTTTTTATTTATATATTTTTATCCTTATCAGAGCAAGAATCATTAAGTTGAATCAAGGTTATATCTGGATTATGAGACAAGTAGCATATATCAATTGGTACAAACTTCTATTTTTTCCAGAAAAATAAACTTTTGACCCTCATTCGGGAATATGTTTTGCGTCTTAATTCGTGTATAACTGTTGTTTTGATAAAGGTTTATTCAGTTTCGCTCAGAACACTTGACACGTTAAGTTGTATTATATTGTGACCAGTTTGGGTTGAGTTTTATTTTCTTCAAATTATTGATTTCAAGCGATTATTTTCCCTGGAAATACAAACGTGCTCTGACAAAATTCTTGGATAAAGACATTTATTGGAATTTATACTGAATTCAAAACTGCAATAACATTTTCTGTGATTCAACTAGAGACTGTTGATACAGCAGCACTTCGCTGACCACAACAGATGTCATCACCTTCAATTTCGGATTTCATCGCGACTCGAACTCAGTTTCATTCAGGACTTTTATTATTAGGACTTCTATTTTTAATTCTTGGATTATTTTTGGATTTTATACGTAAACCGTAAGTTCTTTTTTCTTAATTTTTCACTTTGTATTCTAGGGAAATAAATTATTTGTTAAATTTTACAAAGCTTGTTGTTTTTACCCTTTTCTGTTACTTATTTTAAGAGCAAAACTCGTAACAGAAAACTGGGCGTTCGTCCTTGGATACGAATTTTGCTAAAATATTTCAGAAAACATTGTTTTTTGAAATTGAAATTCCCCTAGTTTCAGAAGTTTTTAAGTTTCACATTTTAGAAATCTTTAGTGCAATCAACTGACTTTTTTACAGTATCATCAAAAGTAGAGATTTTTTAAAATTCTACCCAGGAGTATTTGGAAGTTTTGAAAATTGAATGACAGCTAAAAAAGCTGGAATTAGAGTTAAGACAGGTTCAAGTTCAGGTAGAAATGATGAAGATGCTAAAAGAGAGCGAAAATAAAGAAAGACAATAACAGAAAGAAAGAAAGGATAGACAAATGCAAAGAGAAAAGGAAAAAAAAAATGGAATTTCAGATAAGATTAAAAAGAATTAGAGCTGGCAAAGGGAAAACACTCCCCCACTTTTGATGTTTTAAGAAATATGAAGTTGGTATCCCTTTTTCTGGAAAAATAAGTAGATCAATATTTTGTTCATTTCGAGAAAATTGCTGAACGTTTGAAGTGGCCAAGTAAGAACTGGACTCTATTATTACAATGTGTACTTACTGGTAAAGCTAGTAATATTTACAATTCACTGTGTTACGAATATGTAATTAAGTTGCTTGTGTGTTAAAATCTTTTTTATTTTATTTTTGTTTCATTATATTTTATTGTAATGATTATTTTCACGGGATTTGATATTTTTGAAAAAATATCAGTCTGATTAGAAGGTAAATGGTATTACATTATCAATATTTTTAGCTCACCTTGGTTGAGACGTTTTGTAAACACTAAGCGGAAATGATTGACTATTACCAAGGTCATTTTCGGCCGACGTGTTAGCTAAATTGTAAACAGCCTTTCTTTTTTATACATTTCCAGCGTGAGAGTTTGATTCTTAGATAGGGCTATTCAAGCTACGTGATAAATGGCATTTTTTTCTGTTGTGCTGTTCAAATTAGTAAATCACGCAGCCTGTCACGTGAGCCTCCATGTGATCTAAATCGAGGCTTGAAACAGCCAATTGGTAGTAGATTAGTCCAGTCGTATCTTTACACCTTGAGGGTACAAGGCGTTTCAATTGTTGATATCAGATTGTTTTGATGTTCATTTATTTTTTTGGAATTTAATAATTCATATCCTCTAGAAAACAAACAAGTGTTTTTCTTTATGAAAATTCTGGGACAATGACGTTTAGTGGAAATTCATTCTGGAATTCTAAACAGAAACATTATACACTATGATTCAATCGAGGATCTGTTGCCAACAGTACAACGACCTCATCTGACGTCATCGCCTCCATATTGGAATTTCATCGAGATTCGAACCTGGATTCAATTAGAACTGTTTAGTAATAGGACTTACATTTTTCAAACCTAGGATTAAATTTTGGATTATATTCACAAACCGTAAGTCCTATTTCCTATTTATTACACTGTTTTCTAGAGAAATAAATTATTTTGTTAAAATTTACAAAGCTTGTTGGCTTCATTCTTTTCTTTTGTTACTTTTGTACGAGCCTACACGTAACAAGAGAAAATTGGGGTTCTCGTCTTGGCATATATGAATTTTGGCTAAAATATTTCAGAAAATTGTTTCTTGAAATTTAAATTCCCCTAGTTTTTAAATCCCAAGTACTATTTTATATTTTGTTTGAAATCTGTAGTGAAAACAATAGGCTTTTATTCACAAGATCATCAAAAGTAGAGAATTTTTTAAATTTTACCCAGGAGTGTTTGGATATTTTGAAAATGGAAGTCCAGCTAAAAAAGTGGGAATCAGAGATAAGACAGGTTCAGTTTCAGATTGAAAAGATACAAAGGGAAAAAGAAATGGAAGTAATGGAGTTTCAATTAAAAGAAAGATGGGAAGAAAGACAAACGCAATTTGAGAAAGTAAAATTAGATATGCAAATGCAAAGAGAAATTAAGTTAAAAGAATTAGAGCTGGCAAAAGGAAAACAATCCCCTACTTTTGATGTGTATAGAAATATCAAGCCAGTGTCCCCTTTCAGAGAAAAAGAAGTAGATAGATATTTTCCTTATTTTAAAAATGTTGCTGAAAATTTTAAGTGGCCAAGGGAGTACTGGACTCTGTTATTACAATGTGTACTTACTGGTAGAGCTCGTAATATTTACATTTCACTGTCACTAGAGCAGAGTGCTGACTATGATGTGGTTACGGACTGTATTTTGAAGGGTTATGAGTTAGTCCCCTAGGCTTATCCGCAAAAATTAGGGAATTCTAGAAAATCCACTGACAAGACCTATGTCGAATTTGCATGGGAAAAAGAACAACAATTTGATAGGTGGTGCTTTTCTAGAAAGGCCAATAAAGATTACGAAAGTCTCAGATAGCTCATATTAGTTGAAGAGTTTAGGAACTGTGTCCATAGTGACCTTAAAATGTATCTTTATGAGCTTGAGATCGAAACTTTGGAAAATGCTGCTCTTGCTGCTGATTACCACTTCTTAACTCATAAAGCTCATGTTGTAGGCAAATCATTCACTCAGCAATCTACTATTAGAAACGTATTTCAGCCTAATACGACTCCTTCTAAAACTCAGTCTGGCACAACTTCTAAAAATCAAGCTTCTCATAAACTTGATTCAAAATCCTTATATATTCCTACGTGTACCTATTGCAAGAAAAAAGGACACATCATTTTTGATTGCTTCAAATAGGAATATACTCATGAGAATCAAGATAGACCTATCCCAAATGCTCTTATTTCTAAGAGGTCAAGGTCACGGTCATGTATTGAAAGCAATACATTTGTTGGGTCTAATAAATCCCAGTCTGATTTTATTATGGAGAATTATGAACCATTCATGTCGAAGGGTTCTATATCACTCTTGGGTGATTTGGCCAATCCTATCCCTATTAAAATTTTAAGGGATACAGGAGCTTCTCGGAGTCTTTTATTATCAGGTACTTTGCCTTTATCTGAGAAGTCCTGTTCTAATGAGAGTGTTCTCATTTAGGGAGTAGAGTGCGGCTTTGTTAATGCTCCTCTCCATTGTGTAAATTTGTCATCAGACTAAGTTTTAGGACCTGTGACAGTCAGTATAGTATCTAACTTACCCGTTGAGGGTATTCATTTGTTGTTAGGCAATGACCTAGCTGGAGACAAGGTTGTGGTTAAGCCACTTGTAACTGACAAGCCTTCTTTGGATCAGACATTGAAAATGATAGCCTGATTTATACCCAGCTTGTGCAGTTACCAGAGCTATGTCAAAGAAAGCTCTTGAGAATGATTTTGATAAGGAAAATATTCCTTTAGCTGACACATGTGTCGGTCAGGCTTTTAATGAGGTCACTTTCACTCGTAATTTGGATCAATCAAAAGGTTTTGATCACAGTGATCCTCTTTTAACTACTCATTCTCTTTATCCTAATCAGGGTGACAAACGACAATCACTTGTCGTCGAACAGGAAAAAGATCCCAAGATCTCCTGTTAGTTTCAGAGTTCCATTAGTGAAACTGAAGCCACTGAAGTGCCTGTCTGTTATTTCATTAAAAATGGAATCCTTATGTGAAAATGGAGACCTCCCGAGGTATCTGCTAGTGACGAGTGGTCAGTGAACTATCAGATGGTAGTTCCAAAATCTTACAGACAGGAAATACTTAGTTTGGCCTATGAAACTCCTCTGGCTGGTCATTTAGGGATAAATAAAACTTATCACAAGATCTTGACTCACTTTTATTGGCCAAAAATCAAAAGTGATGTTTGTAAATTTTGTAGATCTTGTCATACTTGCCAAATGGTAGGAAAACCCAATCAGAAGATCCCTAAGGCTCATCTGCAACCTATTCCTGCATTTGACGAACCATTTAGCAGAATTATGGTAGATTGCGTTGGTCCCTTACCTAAGACCAAGTCAGGCAACCAATATTTCTTGACCATTATGTGTGCATCAACAAGATTCCCAGAGGCAGTTCCTTTGAAGAATATTAAAACCAAAACCATAGTAAAAGCTTTGATAAAGAAAAGTTTTACTCAATTTGGCCTTCCTAAATCTGACCAAATTTTATGTCTGGAATTTTCCAGCTTGTTATGCACTCAGCAATTCAAGTCAAAAGTGAAATTATGGTTTCACAGAACTTTACTTGAGAGAAGTTTTGAGTCTTGTAATAGAGTTCATTCTCTCTTGCTCATTCTTCAAAATTTTCTTCAAATTAGATTTTACGACCCTTACAAACTTAAGAAGAAAATGAATGAGTTGAATTATAATAATAGTACTCTGATCTAAATAAATTAATGGAGTACTAGTATATTGAGAGAGATAGCTAAGTAAATCATGCAATTAATTTGGTAGTACCTGTCCCACTCACTGAGGATTTAAGTGAGGAAATTCAATCGGACACTGTTGATTTTGGAGCAACAAATGTTCGGAATTCGGAAATTATGAACAATCTGGACCAGAAACCTTTACATTTGCAACAACAAGAAAAGAATGAACTTAAACAGTTATTATTCGAATATGAGCACTTGTTTCCAGATATTTATAGGGGGACAAATAAAATTTTTCATGACGTTGAAATTGTAGATTCAAAACCTGTGAAACAACAGCCATACAGGATGAACCCTCTCAAACAGGAACACTTGAAAAAGGAAATTCAGTATTTGCTGGAGAACGATTTCATAGAGACCAGTAAAAGTGATTGGAGTTCACCATGTATACTTGTTCCGAAACCAGATAAAACTTTCCGTATGTGCACTGATTATAGGAAGGTGAACAGTGTGACAAAAACATTAATTTCCATTACCAAGAATCGATGAGTGTATTGATAAAATTTAAAATGCCAAGTATGTCACCAAATTTGACCTTGTGAAAGGATTTTGGCAAATTCCACTAACGGAAAGGACAAAGAAAATTTTCGGCATTTGTGACTCCAGATGGACTCTATCAATATAAAGTAATGCCGTTCGCGATGAAGGGTTCCCCAAGTACTTTACAACGTTTGATGAATATGAGTACCTCTGGTCTAGATAATTGTGATGCTTACATCGATGATGTCATCATCTACAACGACACCTGGAAAGAACATTTAGCCAGAATTCGGAAATTCTTCGACAGACTCACTGATGCAAATTTGACAATCAATTTATCTAAAAGTGAGTTCTGTCGTGCTTGTGTAACTTTTCTAGGACATGTTGTGGGACATGGTCAACTTAAACCTATTGATGGTAAGGTTAAAGTGCTCTCTGATTTTGCTGTGCCTGTCAGTAAAAAGCAACTGATGGATTTTTGGGTATGGCCGGATACTATCGAAACTTTTGTTCCAATTTTTTTTTTAACATTGCTGAACCCCTGACAGACTTGTTAAGTTAGAGAAACAAAGTTTCTTTGGACTGAAAAATGTCAGGAGGCTTTTGATAGATTAAAAGCCATACTCAAACGTGCGCCGGTTCTCACAGCTCCAAATTTCAGTCAATGTTTTAAATTATCTGTCAATGCGAGAGATTTTAGGGTTGGAACAGTAATGATTCAAGAAGATAGTAATGGTGTTGATCACCCAGTGTGCTATTTCTCTTAGAAATTAAATAAGCACCAAAGAAATTACTCAACAATCGAGAAGGAATGTTTGGCTTTAATATTGGCATTACGGCATTTTGAAGTTTACATTAGTTCAGCTCCTTCTCCGGTTGTTGTGTTTAGTAACCACAACTCCCTTACTTTCATCGACAAGATGATAAATAAAAATCAAAGATTATTAAGGTAGAGTTTGTTTTTGCAAGAATATGATCTCAACATCAGGAGCATCAAAGGAAAAGACAATCTGATTGCAGATGCACTTTCCGGTGTATAGAAATATTATTTCATTTACACTTTATATAATTCATAAGAGTTTTTTTAATGTAATTTTGTTTTACCTCAGGTATAATTTACATACGGTAAAAAGAAAGCTTTATTACATAAATCTTTCTTTTTCTTTATGGGGGGAAGTGTTACGAATATATAATTAAGTTGCTTGTGTGTTAGTTTTAAAATCTTTTTTATTTTATTTTTGTTTCATTATATTTTATTGTAATGATTATTTTCACGGGATTTGATATTTTTGAAAACAAATCAGTCTGATTAGAAAGTAAAAGGTATTACATTATCAGTATTTTTAGCTCACCTTGGTTGAGACGTTTTGTAAACACTAAGCGGAAATGATTGACTATTACCAAGGTCATTTTCGGCCGACGTGTTAGCTAAATTGTAAACAGCCTTTCTTTTTTTTATATATTTCCAGCGTGAGAGTTTGATTCTTAGATAGGGCTATTCAAGCTACGTGATAAATGGCACTTTTTATTGCGCTGTTCAAATTAGTAAATCACGCAGCCTGTCACGTGAGCCACTATGTGATCTAAATCGAGGCTTGAAACAGCCAATTGGTAGTAGATTAGTCCAGTCGTATCTTTACACCTTGAGGGTACAAGGTGTTTCAATTGTTGATGTCAAATTGTTTTGAAGTTCATTTATTTTTTGGAATTTAATAATTCATATTCTCTAAAAAACAAACAAGTGCTTTTCTTTATGAAAATTCTGGGACAATGACGTTTAGTGGAAATTTATTCTGGAATTCTAAACAGAAACATTATAAACTATGATTCAATCGAGGATCTGTTGCCAACAGTACAACGACCTCATCTGACGTCATCGCCTCCATATTGGAATTTCATCGAGATTCGAACCTGGATTCAGTTAGAACTGTTTAGTGATAGGACTTATATTTTTCAAACCTAGGATTAAATTTTGGATTATATTCACAAACCGTAAGTCTTATTTCCTATTTATTACACTGTTTTCTAGGGAAATAAATTATTTTGTTAAAATTTACAAAGCTTGTTGGCTTCACTCTTTTCTTTTGTTACTTTTGTACGAGCCTACACGTAACAACTGTCACTACAGCAAAGTGCTTACTATGTTGTGGTTAAGGACTATATCTTGAAGAGTTATGAGTTAATCCCCGAGGCTTATGGACAAGGTTTTAGGAATTCTAGAAAATCAACTGACCAGACCTATGTTGATTTTGCATGGGAAAAAGCACAACAATTTGATAGGTGGTGCTCTTCTAAAAAGGTTAATAAAAATTACGAAAATCTCAGACAACTGGTCTTACTTGAAGAGTTCAAAAGCTGTGTCCATAGTGATATTAAGACTCATCTTGATGAGCATAAGGTCGAAACCTTGGAAAATGCTGCTCGTACTGCTGACGAGTTTTTCTTAGCTCATAAACTTTCTTTTGTAGGCAAGTCTTCCACTCAGCAGTCTTCTGGTGAAAAAGTATTTCAGCCTAATAAGACTTCTTCTAAAACTCAATCTGGTACAACTTTTAGAACTCAAGTTTCTGATAAGCTTGATCAGAAATCCTAATCTCTTCCTATTTGTACCAATTGCAAAAAGAAAGGACACGTTATGTCTGATTGCTTCAAATTGAAAAATAAGCATCAGAATCACGAGAGACCTATTCCAAGTACTCTTATTTCTAAGAGGTCAAGGTCATGGTCATGTATTGAAAGCAATACATTTGTTGGGTCTAATAAATCCCAGTCTGATTTTATTATGGAGAATTATGAATCATTCATGTCGAAGGGTTCTATATCACTCTTTGGTGATTTGGCCAATACCATCCATATTAAAATTTTAAGGGATACAGGAGCTTCTCAGAGTCTTTTATTATCAGATACTTTGCCTTTTTCTGAGAAGTCTTCTTCTAATGAGAGTGTTATTATTCAGGGAGCAGTGTGCGACTTTGTTAATGTTCTTCTCCATTGTGTAAATTTGTCATCAGACTTAGTTTCAGGACCCGTGACAGTCGGAAGTGTCTTCTTTACCCAATGAGGGTATTCATTTATTGCTAGGCAATGACCTAGCTGGAGACAAGGTTGTGGTTAATCCATTTGTAACTGACAAGCCTTGTTCGGATCAGAAAGTCGATCCTATTGAAAAAGAATTCCCTGATTTTCCAACTGGCTGAAGCTGATTAGTTATATTTTATTTTTTAAATATTTATTTTAAGATGTAATATTTGATAACATCATTCGGAGGAAGACCAAACGAGTCAAAATAATTATTGTTGTAAAGTGCTACCAAGTGAGTTCCAGATCCGTCGTTGAAATCTCGCATATTGATGACACAGCTTTGATTATCTTTCGGTGATCTATCAGCTAACTCATCTTTTGTAAATACTCCGATAAATCCGCTGACATCTTTAAGTTTATCAGCAATTTCGAAATTATTTAACGAGGACGATTTCATGTTCTGGTTCCCGGTAGCACGAGTCTGGTTCCACGAATCCGTCTTTCGCATTGGGTATACATGCATTTTGCGTCCTGTCCCTAACAGGTTTGGTAACAAACTTCCTGGTATTCATGCTAGCAGCTGACCTTTGACTTTGAACCCACCTTTGATCGCGTTGCGATTCGTTCTTGTGGTTCTTCTTTTTTTTTTTCTTTTTTTTTTTGTCATAGGAGTTTTGCCTTCTCGTATTGTTGGCATTGTTTATAATCATCATCAGATAAAATTAAGATTGCTCTGCAATCCATTTACAAGTACTGTTTGATTCCGTCAGCGATACAACTATTTTTGTCGCTTCTGATATTGCACCAGACGCTGCAACTATACCTAACGTTCCTAGCACATGTAATATCTTTGGATGTAATGATCGTGCTAAAGTAGCTATCGTTGTTCCGATTGATCCACCAAGGATCTATTTCTATCTGGCATATGCTGTTATTTGTACCACTGACAGATCAAGTATATAAGGATTACCTTTCAACATTTTGTTTATTTGTCGTTGTTTAAGAGGTAATTTTGTTAATATTAATGTGGTGTTTTTAACTCCAAGATTAAAATCTATTTTTAGTGAAATCACTTTTCGTTTAGCTATAGCTAGTTTTTGTATTTGTCCTTGTGACAGGTTAATCTCACGTAAAATATATTTCATCTCTGTTATATCGTTTGTTTTGATAAAATTGAATGTTTTGAAGATTACACTTGTATTGCCATCCTACATCGTACAGCGTCAAGTGTTATGTATCTATCAGATGCTACAAAAGCATAAGCGTAGTATATATTATCTGGACCAGCGGGAGCTACTCCTACCGTCCATGTTACTTCGATGTCAGCTGTTGATCAAATAACTCCTTCGCTGTGCTTACTAACATCAAAATTGAAATATTTGGTAAAGAGGTCGAAACTCTTCGGCAGATATTTGAGATCCAGTATCAGCGTCCTGATATTTCTGCATCGCCTCCATCAGATACATATAAGGTAGAGATACTTTTATATTACATTATTTTCGAAGCTGTATTCGATCGTTTGTTTTGGATACTGCTTAGAATTGATTCTAACAAATATTCGTCTGACGTCAGCGTTATCAAAAACAGAGTTGTTTTGTAGTTGATTATTACGTTTATTTTGTCGGTGAAACACGATAAATATATGACGCGGTAATTGCTCGCTCGGCGCTGTTGTTATCCGCCATGTGTTTTCTGTTGTATTTGGTACTGCAGTTTGATAAACCTTATGATATTCAAAATATATCTTTCTGCTGTACGTGGCTAACATTGTCTCAAAGTCTATTAGTTTTGAGACAGATACAACAACTCGTGGAATCCATAACGCCAATTGTGAAATCACAAACTGGCAATGAGCAATACCAGCAGCTCTAATCAGACAATCGTTATTATCAACTCGGTCAAGTATAAGAGTATGTTTTATACCACGAATAAACTTTAACGGAAGCATCATTGCAATTTGACGTGATTGAGCTGTATAATTTCTTTGTTTGACAAAACCATCTTTATATTCTTGAAGATTGATCACAGGAACAACACTCTGAGCTTTTGTTAACAACGCAGCTGTATCAGCTGTTGGATCAATACCAACTGCATTACAAAGAGCTATCAGAACATTTCTTACATTTGTTATTGCATTATCAACTGCTGCAACCGTTCCATATTGATTATAAAGCTTCAACAAAAAGTTTTTTTATGTTAGTGCGAGTTCCATCATCGTTTGCGCCAGCAATTGTTGTTTCACCAGTCTGAATCAGATCCAGTCAGCGGTATTTCCTAATGATGTATCCTTGATCCACATCATATTAGTTGCAATAGATCTCGAGTAATCATCGCTGAACGACACAATGTTAAGAATAGTCTTTGCTATTGGAAAGTGCATAGAAATATATTCTACTGTTTGATTAGCCAGCTGATACCTGGCACTTTTGAACAAGCTTCAGCCGTTGTTTACTAATGTAATATCTGCGGCTGTTCTTATACTACCTCGTACCACCTCTTCCTTTGATTTTATCAGCAGATGCGGCTCGTGTTGCAAAAACATTGTCGCTTCTAACGCGATAGGAGCTACTTTGTGAGCTATTCCATATTTTCTATTATCTTCGAAAAGATATTTCCCCAAAAACACCTACTTTTCTGTGGTAAATATTTCGTTCTTTCATCTTGTTATACAAAATGTCTGATAAAATTGACTATATTCAGCTACTGCCGCGCAGATGAAGATAGTAAGTAACAATTTCATTGTTAAGAACAATCTGACAACCTGCCTGATCAGCAATTGTCGTCGTGATAGATGATATTTGATTTTCGATACTAATAGGACAGTATACTACCTGTCTCGGATTTACTTGATTTAACAAACCCGGTGGAATATCAGGGCTAAACAAATAAATCGTTTGTCCTTGGCTACCTCGTGCTGTATATGTCCCAGTTGCAATAGAACAGTTTATCAGGATTGTATTTACATCATTTGAACAGCTGATTCATGGTCATACGATATTGTCGCAGATGTGTCAGATCCATATTGTCGCTTATTAAATCCTAATAATGATCCTATTGTGTTTTGATCGATAAATAATTTGTTTTTTAGTGTTATTCTTGCTCGTAACGTGTTGTAGCTCGGATCGATCTTGAAATTATCAGATATACCATTACTTCCAGCAGTTATAAGATACTTTATTGTTTTTGCTGATATCTGTGACGTTGTAGGCGCCTTGTGGTATCATAACAGCTTTCCAGTCTATGACGCCATTGGTTTTTATGCCGAATGTCAAGTCGGCGTTGATGTTAGTTTTGACATTTGCCAAAGAGTGCCAAACAGTAGCTGATACTAATCCGATCTCATATTGCTTTGGGGAGATGGGATCAAGTTCAATAACAGGATTATAAAAAACAATGTTGTCTGAGACGAGTCGAGTAAAAGTGTCATCGACGACATTTTTATTTGTTATTCGCAGATAAAAACATAATAACTGCTTTGCGTTAGCGAATCAGATCGCTGTGTAACACATAATACTCATCTATTGTTAAAGATCCTTTTGATGGTAGATAATCAAGTATATCAACTATTTTATTTTCTATTTCTGTGCTAGTGTTTCCAGCTTCCTTCGATGAGATTAGCAACATCAGTCAATCAATAATATCAGCGACCGAGTTAAAGATTTTTAATCCTTCTCCTGATGTTTCTTCCACAGTATCGTATTCAGAATCTGACTCAAATTGTTTATCATATTCTACACTCTGCTGCTCGTTTTTTTATTTTATATAACTCCTCAGGAGGTACAATCACAGGAACTATCGACATCGTAGCAAATAAAAAAAACAACATACGTTCCTGTTTCCGCATCTGATCTTGTAAATAAACTTTATATTGACAGTGTTGTTGGCAGCACAAAACGAGTTCGCAATAACGTCGGTTACATTCCACATCTTGTTGATTCGACAGATAATCGTCGGGGTTTTACAGCGACAGCGTCAACACAATACCCTGGGAATAATCTGAATTTTGCTTTCGCGTTTAACAGCATCATATCTAGATGTCCCGAGTGGACAACATATGGAGAAACCAGCAATTTTTTTATCAAAATTCAGTGCCCGGTAGCTGTTGCCGTATGGAAATTTCAGCTACGAGGTCGACTAAATGTTAGCATTGGCAGCATATACAACTGGAGATTAGAGGGATCAACAGATAATAAAACATGGACACCTTTATACAGGGCAGGTGTTTATGTCTTAACGAGTCAACAGTTTACTATCACTGATGCTAACACGATTAACAAGTGCATTTATTTTCGGATATATATTGTCAACGCAGAAAGTCCTTACCCTGGTTTGACAATGTTTCAGTTGTACGCGTTTGATGATTTAGTGTAGATGTAGTTTATAATGTCTATTGATCCTCCGTCGATCAGAGTCGCAGAATAGTTTTACAGTGTTGTATTTAATCCAGAAACAGAAATATTGGTGGTAGTAATATTGATCAACTAGACCCAGAGAGTGCAAATGATGCACGAGCAGCAAGTATAATCACTAAAATGAAACGTTTAACTTTGGAATCACCTGGTTTAACAGATAACGAAGACAATTTTGTCAGAGTTGCAGGTATGAGAGGTCCACAGCTGAAACAAATGCTATCCAAGAATTTGATATTATCAGCAAATAATGTCATCCAAACGATAGCGAGGAGCAGAGTTAAAATGTTAAGTCGCTGTTGACAAAGACGTTGCTCGAGATTAACAAAGAAAATTCAATACCTATTAACAGATTTGACCTTATAAAAGCAAAATCTCATGCTGGTAAAAACCAGAATAAGACCCATTAAAAACACTTCATGATGAACTTAATGAACTAGCAGAACTAAAAAAAATCGCCTCACAATAAATCGCAGGATAAGTGACAGTTTTGCTAAACGAAGAATATTTCGCGAGCTAGGTATGGACTATCCTGATAAAAAAAATTACTTGAGGTAGTAGATTATCATGATGACGCAAATCTACTTTCTACAGCATATCTGATATTGGTTGACTTGTTTACAAACAGCAATTATAAAAAAATATTCTGAGCAACAGATAAATGCGGCACTGATAGCTGTAAACACAATTCAGTCGGCGATTGAATCTTACAGCGATGCTGAGCGAGGTCTATTCTATCAAACACTCGATGACATAACAAGTATCAGCAATATTATCAAACATATTGATGTTGGAGTAGATTTTAATCGTTATAAACAGATTTTACTAAAAGATTATAAAAAATGAAGCTAGAAAGCTGCTGACAGAAACAAAATACAAAAATATAAAAGATTTGATTGTTTGGTATCTAAACCTAACCCCAGACAACTTGGACACTGATAAACGTGAACATTTGGCTTTTGCAACAGCATATGCAGTATTTGCACAACATCAAGCGCGTAATAATATTAAAATTGATGATTTAAGATCTGTATTAAATTACATTGAATCAGCAAAAGATCCTTGCCAGGACAGTGTAAACAATATTACTAAAATACCAGCCAATTTTGATTACGGACTTACTATTGAAGCTTATGTAAAACTTTCTAATGCTGATTATATGAAGATACATCCTCTGATGTATACAATGCATATAAAACTTTTCTTGCTGATCATGTTAATAGTAAATTTCGTGATCTGGTTAATAAAGCTGCCGCTGCGAAAACGTTTACTTTTTATTATGAAATCAAAGTAAAAGATCCCTCAATTTTGAAACCAATAACAAGAGAAAATTTAAAATTTGTTAGCGGAGATCAATAATGACTAAAAAGATGTAATCGACTTTAACCATATTTCACCCACTCTCTCAGGCAACGACAGTAACGAGCTCATCAAGTACTACAGGTACTATCATAACAAACTTTATTGTATCAAACGTGCCAGAAAATATTACAGCAGAATCATAAGCGAGTTAAACTATATTCCGATTGTGTTAACAACAGCAGGAATAGCATCAGCAGGAGGAACAGCAAATCCATTATTGCTGATAGTGGCAGGAACAGATATTGCGTTATCAGCGATCAACAAAAAATGGAATCAAACTATGAGAACAAAAACACGTCTTGTACGATAGCAACAGCGACTTATAATAAAATATTGAATCAACTCCGAGGTGAAAAGTTTATTATGCTAGATCTAATACAGGAACTACGAGTCAAAGAGGATTTTATTGTTGAGTTGTAAAATAGGAAAAACAGTATTCAGCAAATTTCGTGTGAAATATGAAATACAATGGAAGATATGCGGTGGAAGATACCACGTTAAAGATAAAGGGAATTCTCTTTCATGGTAAGCATATGACGAGACGTATAGCACTTACTTCAAAAATAGAAACAAGATAAAGTTTCCTCTTGTTTTAAATGATTATCTAAAGTATTTTGATAAACTTGCTTTGATCACAAAAGAGCTCGTTAAAACTACTGACAATCTTTATAATCCAATATCGCAAAACAAATACACAAAAATTACAGTAGATGATGAGATAAAAAATGTTGCGTTAATAAGACAGTAGTTTCTCATGGAAACTTTATCAAAATGTTAGAATCTGATTCTCCTACCAGCGGTAAAATAAATATGTATTTGTTCTGTCATGATGATGAAAGTTATATTATTGCAAAAGCTGAAACGTTAAAAATATCTCGAGAAATATCTAGCAATTTTGTGTGAACTATCAAAAAATAGATGCAGTAAAATTCCTAGCAATTTCATAGTAAAATTTTGTGTGAAATATATGAGTAGTTTTATATAAGGGGGTTGTTTCTGGATCAAACCCTATTTTGTTTGACGACGGCGACGATTGAATAACATGTCTTCGATGAGTAAACGATTATGAAATAAATATTGTTGCCTCAACAAAGTTTGTTTTCATATTTGTTTAGACTAGCTTGAAGGGGCTATGGCGGGGGTAAGAATTATGTTGTCGTCCAATACAAAATAAGGTTTGGGGTCAGAAATCTCCTTTTAAAACACTACTTGCCTCGCGTACATTCCACCATGGTTCATATTTAAATCAACAATGTGCAAATACCTTTCTCTTAATATTTTTTAAACTTGAAGGAAGGAAGATTATGTTACTTCTTATATTTTCTAATGTACATAAAACACCTCAGAACATAAACGTTAAACCGCTGACATTACTGAGCGGGATATGGTAAGAAATCTGCTACTTCAGTCTGTTATACAAATTGTTAGTCAATACGTTTGAACATACAATTAAAAGAAGATTTGCTTGCTCAGAGTGAATAAAAAAAATATATATATATTTCTTCGATTGGGTGAAAAACTCATTATTTTCAGGAGTGGCAAAGTTTGTCACCCACTCGATGAAATATATTCGTTATGCACTCGAAGCAAATATCCTTTATGTACCTACCAAAAAGAAGTAGGTGTTCTCTATTTATCACTCACACGTGATCACGCAAGAATGACACAAGATCGTAAAGGCTCAAATGACGGCTTAGTCTCTGACGTCAAAGGTCGATGTCAGAGTGTCTGACTGCTGATTGCTATAGCAAATGCTATGTTTTCAGTATGGGATCGTGTTCGATTATTCATCATGCATCGCTTATAAGTGATGAAGTGGGTTTCTATCCACTGGTGCATCTGGCCATCCGTCTGTCCTTCTGTTCTTTACCTCCCCTTGCCCTCCATTCATCTTTACTCCTGTTACAAATGAAAGCTTTGGTACTGAGCATTCGCGGTTGGGGTGATTATTTGTGAACATTTTTTATTTTTGTTTTATTACTACTACAGAAAAAAAAAACAGCAGGAAATTCAAAGTCCTATTAAAAAAGAGTGACTTTTTCGTTCGGATGATACAAGAATTTGTTAACCACAAAAAATGATATTCATCTCGGTCTAACGGCATCGGTGAATATCATATTTCTCAGAAGTTGACAAAACCTTGTTATCGACCCATCAAAAGTCATTAATTGTATAATAGCATACAATGTATTATTCTTGGAATGCATCAATGTTTGACAGTGCAGTACTTACTGTCAGCACTCTTTTGGAAAAAGACTCTTTAGATTATGTCTGTCCGTCTGTTTGCGTACGCTTGTATTTAAATTTGTACGCGAGCGTTAGGTCAGGCCACTGTTATGTATACTTAATTTGCATATTGTTTGTTTGTTAGATTTGTTTCATTACATGTTATTATAATATAACATTGTATGTTGGACTTGACCTTGTCCAAAACTGAGTTCATTTCTGCTTGACCTGAATTGACTTTTTCTGCAAAAAACTAATACAAAGCTAAATTATTCTCGTTGTGTATGGGTTTAAAATCAGAATTATAATTAATAGAAGTAAATATGTTTATTTTGGTCTAGGTCTAGGTTTTGGAACTTCCTTAGTGTAATTCACATAGTCCAGGTTCTGGTTTCTAATAATAACTACTATTTTATTTTGTAAACATCAGGATCATTCTATAAGGTTATTTTCCATTAGGTAATAGTTTTAGTTTTTTATATAAAAAAAATGCTAATTGTGACCTGAGGTCCAGTAGAGAAATATATAATCTTGTAATTGAGAGGATTTTACATTCGTGCCTTAAGTTCTAGCACAATCAAGTTGTAGTATATATTTTGCCCAGTATTATTTCGGGCTAGAATCTAATTCTTCAAATTACTAATTTAAGTGATTATTTTGTCTGGAAATACAAAAGTGCCCTGATAAAATTTTTGGATAGAGACATTCACTGGAATTTATAGTAAATTCAAACCTCGAATTCTATTATTGTGATTAAAAAAGACTGTTGGCTCATCAACAATCTACAAGCTACAACAAACACATCAACTTGTTCAACTTTGGAGTTAATTTGGAATTCTGCCTAAATTTTATTTAGGACTATAAATTATTAGGATTTGTCTGTGATTCTAGGATTATTTGGGATTTATTTCGTAATACCGTAAGTTCTTTTTATTACATTTTTACTTTGTATTCTAGTGAAATAAATTATTTGTTGAATTTTACAAAGATTGTTGCTTTTTACTCTTTTCTGTTACATTTTTAAGAGCATAGACTCGTAACACCACTAATAATACAATATTTGTTATAGAAACTTAAATATCTTGCGCGACAATTAGGGAAATTGGTTAGCAGTATGATTTAGTGAGAGGATAAACAAATGGATTAAGGTTGGTGTGAAGTGACTGATGTGGGCGTGATGGTGGGAGAAAAAAATCGAAGCTCTCGGATTTGCTGTAGCTTGTTACATTTCTCTTTCCTTTTTATCGACGACGACATAATCCTCTAAGCATGGTTTAGCAACATTTACACAAGCATTACACCAACACACTGTCGTAATAGGCGTACAGTTTGTGAATAAAACAACAAACAAATAAACAACAAAAACATATCTAGTCTAAAGGAAATTTATTCTGAATTATTCAAACAGTTTCTGTCCCTGAGACAAAAAATATAGTGAATATTAAGCGTAAATAAAGTTCAAAATTTGTTTAAAAAGTGTTTGAGAAAGAAAGATCACAGACAAAATGCTACACACACGAAGATTGATATTAATATCAAAGATATAAACATTTATAATATCTTTCAATGTTGTTGCATTTTTATGAACGCTTCGCGTCTTACAGTTTTATAATATTTTCAGATTAGTGCCCCGTCGTATAATATAAGAGAGGAACAACATCCATACGTTTTAAACATGCTTTTGTTATCTTGTAATTCAACGCTTCTTTATTTGCTGGTCATTGAAGAAGAATGAAGCGATGAAACCTGAAATGAAAGAAATGCAAAACTGTCATTCATATGCTCTTGAGTTTGGTACCAGGACGTTTTTTTTTCTTCTCAACCTTCTCGTCTATTATTACATGCTCGTGATGTCAGTACATTGTATTTTAAGTTTTGGTTTGGATTCTTTTATTATTGCACACATTAGAGAGAGCGTGTTTGGTGTTATGAGTGAAAATTACTATTTATAGCGATGAGAGGCCGATTTACGTTAGCTTTAAGAAGCCATATATCAGATGCATTACCGTCTCCTTGCAAATGACATACTCTACTGCAGAGAGTACCTCTATTTGATTCCAATAGAATGCAGTAGTTGATGTCGGATACCAACGTACCGTATTTCAGTTGAATAAAATTGTCTTTAAATATAAACTCCATCTCATCATATTGTGCGAGCACTTATGACTGACCACTCTTTGCATCAGTTCAAAATTTGGTGGAATGGTACTGATCAAACTTCATGTCACAGGGAATGACGTTAAAGAGAAAGAAAAAGATAATTATAAACGAAGATCAAGGCAATCAGACAAATGACGGCTTCTTGAGAAAATGTGTTTCATGGGGTGTTTTTTTTCTCCCTCTTTTTTCCCCATGGACTAAAAGGTTATGAAAGGAATTAGGTTAGCCTCGATGGACTGAGTCTGTCTGTCTCTCTGTCTCTGTCTGTCTCTCTGTCTCTCTGTCTCTCTCTCTCTCTCTCTTACCAACAGCAAGTATCCCGGCAGATAGCAAGAAAATCCCGTGCCATCCTATAAGCTGTTTAAGTGTCGTTCCAAGCAGTGCCGTTCCGATTCCGGAAAAAATCTGAAGCAAATAAATAAATAAATAAATAAATAAATAAATAAATAAAATAAAATAAAAACAATAAATAAAGACATACGTTTTGTCGGTTTTCTCTTTATCTTGAAGGTGTGTGTGTGTGTGTGTGTGTGTGTGTGTGTGTGTGTGTGTGTGTGTGTGTGATTTGGATTTTTAACGTGGCTTGAACAATTTTCAGTCATATCGCTACGATGTCTGCAGTGTGGCAGTTTATAGTGATGTCTAGCACTGGGGCATCATGCCGCAGACATGTAGCATCATGTCCCACCCAGTCACTTTATTCTGACACCAGGCCGACCAGTCCTAACACTAACCTCTTAATGCTGAACGCCAAGCGAGGCAGCTGTTAGTACCATTTTTATAAGTCTTTGGTATGACTCGGCCGGGGTTCGAACCCGCGACCTCCCGCATCCGAGGCGGACGCTCTAACCACTAGTTTGTGTTGAAGGAAAATCCTCATTGTGCTAACCGCTAAGCTACCACGCGTCTCAAATGAATGTTCGACAGATCCACTAGCACGTGATTCACCAACTCTCTGGCTCTTCTGCTGGCCGATTTGACCGTTTTGGACCAATCGGGCCCAGCGCTCACAGAGGTCACGCGCGTTAGTAATTTTTAAAAATATATATCTAAAGAGAGAAAGTAATTTTAAAGCGATGGAAGAAAATGTTAAGTTCAATATTAGATAAAACTTGTTTAAAAGTCGTTGTTTTTTTTCAAATGCCGAGCTCACTGGGCCCCCTTCCTTCGTAATTACTGGAGGCCCCGCCAGAATGGTACAAATCGGGCCCCGCGTTTGCTGAGGCCGTTCCTGAACTTCAGGAAGTTTCTTACAGAGCTGTGTAAAGTCCTGACACAGTTCACAGAAAGTCAATTTATCTTAAGAAACAATGTTAATATAAAAATGGAGACAGAAATACATGTAGCTTAAAGGCCGGGTCTTTACAACAGGGAACCTGGAACCGTGACAAGATTTATACACGAAGCTCAGAGACCGGATCTTTACCAAAGGGAAGATGGAAGCGTGACAAGATTTGTATCATGCCAGCAACTGACAAAACTCATGTTGTTTAAAGGCTTGTCAATCATGTTCACATTCTTCACAAGGATAATTTGCTGTGTCATAGACATTCAGATTTGACCCAGCACATCCTTACCAACACACACACACACACACACACACACACACACACACACACACACACACACACACACACACACACACACACACACACACACACACACACGGAAACAGCATTTCAACCTTACCAATACGACAGACACAAGTCCGAAGTTTATCCCCATATTGTCCGCGCCGTAGAGGTTCGAAAGTGATGCTGGAAGCGCGATCCATACGCCGCAGAAGGAGAAATAGACGGCACACACCCAAACAAAGAAGAACGCTTCGCCACAAAATTCCGACGCAATAAAGGTGGCCGTAAAACTGGCAAACAATCCTGTCACACATAACATTGCAACCTGAAATGAAACAGAATGTAAACACCTATCTTAGAAAAGCTGGATGCCATTTTTCTACTGCTTCTTTAAGTTTCCTGGTTCTGCAATTGATTACGTTTATAAAAGTCAAATTGTCTCTCCTGATTCTTAGATGATGGAGTCTTTTTCTGTGATGCGATCCTGTAGCGAACTCAGCAACGCATCACACGCACTAGACACAAAGTGATCCAGCAATCCATCGAGTAATTCATAAATAGAGACCTACTAAATATACCGATAGTGCGATGGTTTAGATAGATCGATTGATATCACCATATATATAATCAGACATCACCATAATCAGATAGATAGATAGATAGATAGATAGATAGATAGATAGATAGATAGATAGATAGATACAGACAGACAGACAGACAGACATAGCACCCTACCTTGAAGGTGAATCGGTCCATCAAGGCTCCCCAGCAAGGGCGACCAATGCAGTTAAAAATGGACGAACATGATCCAACAAGGGCTAGAAAATGGTCGTCCTGGATAAATGTTTGTCCATACGACTGAAAAATTCCAAAAGGAAATGTGGACTATTTTCTGAGAGGACAACTACTAAGAATTCTGCAGATTTTTTTAAATATCTGGTTTAGCAAAACATTATGGACAAAAGCATGGTATGGAGTTGACTTTTTATTTGAAATATTTATTGCCAAGAGTAGAGAAATATTGGATAGGACAAGAATTTCCCAGTTATTATAAGTCTAATTATTTATAAGCTGACTACAACGATTGATTGGTGAAACCTATTTTATTGTCTCGAGGGTAAAAGAGACCTTAACAACAAATTTTGATAATCAAGTATCAGTCGTTACCTGATCGTATGAAATAATAAAAAGATAACTGACGTAACTTTAGCAGTTTCTACATTATAAAGTATGGAAACATCGGCAAAATATTCAAAAGTTCCGTGATTTCAGATATGTTACTTGATGGCTCCATCCACGACTAGAAAAGTAGGTCTCTGATAACAACAACAAGAACAATAACAGTGCTAGTAGTAGCTCTATTACTGCTACTATTGTTGTATTAACTACTACTACTACTACTAACTACTACTACTACTACTACTAAATAATGCAGTAAACGTTGATTATTCGGACCCATCGGGAGACAATTATATCATCCGGAAAATCAGTGGTCATGGTTTTCTTCGTTAAGCGAACAACCCTAATATTCAGAATAATAATAATAATAATAATAATAATAATAATAATAATATTATTATTATTATTATTATTATTATTATTATTATTATTATTATTTGTAACATAGGCCGTCGGCCCAAATTACATGCACGTATTAACAATATGGTACAACCGCAAAACATAACGATTCGAGGATTAACACAATGATTCTCTCACTTTTAAAATTTTGCAGGATAAATGGCAAAATTATGTAGGATATTAATATTATTATTGATTCTCTGTATAAAGTTAAAACTTGATGTTATTTGCATTACAATCAACGTATGAAAGTACGTAGGCCTTTCTCAAATTATCACACATGGGACATTTGACTGCAGAGTGAAACTCATCTTCTATATCTCTACCAAAAGGACACAATCTTTCAACATATGGAATATTTTTTATACCTACCTATATTTGCCATTATGGGAAAGCTTCCATTTCTAAACATGCATAGTAGGCTAACACTGTACGAAGAGTTCAAATAATCTATACAGTATTGACAACTCAGATTGTTTCTTATCTTATTATAAGAACGTAATCTATCCATTGAATTTAAATCTCCATTTAGTTATTTTTGAAAAATATATTTACAACGTTGTATAACGAAAAAGAGTTTCCACTACTACTACTACTACTACTACTACTAATACTTATTATTATTATTATTATTATTATTATTATTATTATTATTATTATTATTAACAAAAGAACAGCAGGAGCATGGTTGGGGTAGTAGTCACACAACTCTTCATATGAATGGTTCAGCGTTCAAGAGGCAGTAATCTCCCCTCTTCGTATTCTTCAGGCTCAGCAATTTCTGACACTTGAAAGATCACTCGGCACCGCCCATTTTGCCCTTGTAACTTTTAATCCTACATAAGTTGTTTGACCATTATAGTAAATGGTTTTATAATGTATATTTCAAAATATACTCTAGTACCTTGTAGAGCGTGGTAACAAATCCCATCCCACAGTCCATGCAGAATAGGACCACCAACCATATGTAGAAGTTTCTAGATCTAAAGGTGATCATTATAACCTGCAACACAGTCTGTTTAGATTTGACGCCCTGTACATTAGGTTCACTTTTTGTTTCTTCCATTTTCACATTAGACGTTGGATACTCCCTTAGATTTCCGTTTGCGACTATGGCACCCCCTTTCTCTATGTCCTGTGAGTTCATATGCTCCCCAACAGATGAACCGTTTATTACTATCGTAACCACGTCGTCTTTACTAAGGGAACCATTTATATCCTCAACATTTGGTCCGAAAGAATCATTTTGAATCCCCTCTGTTTTGATGCGACTGCCCTTTCGTCCAGGTATATTAAGCTCTACGTTTACGCCCTAAGATTAGAAAGAAAAACAATTTCGATAATGTGACTTTTTCTATGCCCCCCCCCCCGTCTCTCTCTCTCTCTCTCTCTCTCTCTCTCTCTCTCTCTCTCTCTCTGTAATGTAGATTTTTCCTCACGCTGATTCATTTATTTTTGTTCTTTACACAATTTAATATTTTCGTTAATTGTTTATATATTGGATGCGACGATAAATACGAGCAGTTCTTAATATCTGCCTTTCAAATTACTTGTTGTAATGTTGCGCATCTGAAACTTATCTATATCTCTCTGTTTTAGATCTAATTATTTGACTGGATATAGGAAACAGCGCCTGACGTCATTAATTAATATTGCATTGGTAACTCCCACTCCATCCCCGTGGAAGCTCAGTTACTAGTGCCCCACGGTCTAAATGTGGGTTACAAAATTTTTTAACACGGAGACAAATCTCAAGAGGAAGCTGCTATCATACAATAAATTACTTGCAATTTTAAAACGTTTTCAATTACTATAATATTTTATGAAAACCCTATTGACGCTTAACCATCATGGTTCATAGAAGTATGCAATGGTAAATAGAGTTTGTTTTTGTTTCTTAAAAATGAAGTACAGTTCCAATTTTTGATGAGAACATTCTCACTTCTTGCTCAAAACTGTTCATTGTATATCATTGACTTTTAACAGGTTTCTTTTAATCCGTATATCTGTTACCTGATTGGGAGGGGACGTAATCATGATAATTCCGATTATCTGCATGGCTGTATAGGTGGCGCCAAGAATCAAGAAGCTTGTGGGTACGCGGTCTAGAAGATCATCGTCTGAGAAATATCTGCAATAGAGAGACTACCTTGATTAATGGCCCCTGCAAACTCGTATAAGTTGTCTGTGTCACAGCTAAAAGAAGTAATAAATTGGACAGTGATTGAGGAGCAGTAGACCAAACTATTTACCGAGTGACACTCACAATTTGCTCCAAACGCTAGTGCCTGAATGGATTATTTACTCCGAATTCATGCAGAAATATTCCGCCATGTATTAATTATTTTAGGGTATTTGCACAGATTATTAAAAACGTAAAATACGCTAGATTTAGCACATATAGTGTTTTCATTGTCAGTCAACCACGTTTTCATCAAAATGATGATAAATTATACCGACGACATCCCAAAATGAGACCGGTTCTTGATAAGATCGCATAAGGGACATCTCGTAATTGTCATGTTCTGGTAGTTTTGCAGTCTGGGTCTCGGTCTACTTTTTTCTATTCAATTTGCATAACCCCACCACCACCACCGCCCAGCTTACCATCATGGATGACTTACCTGTCTGATCCCTCGATGACATCAGGTACCTTGTTATCGGGATTAATGTATCGCGTTATCGCCTGGTTGAAAACCAAGGCCCCTCCTCCAAATCCGGCAACAATGATTCCTCCCGCGAGACCCGGATTATTAGGCATCCACTGAAATTTGGGAAATGTATAATTACGTGGCACATTCATATGTAAGTACACGACATGTCCAGGTGTCATAACAGGGCACGTCCATATGAAAATAAGGAATATTAAATAGGGTTGAATGCATTGCACAAGATGTGGTGAAATTTGACGCAAGATTGTATTTGAAAGCACGAGAGAGAGAGAGAGAGAGAGAGAGGAGCTGACTCAATCTTCACATCATTAACTTTCCATCATCCATTTTCAAAAAGTAGTAGTGATAGGGGCCAGATTAGCGACAATTGCGACTTAAAGTTAAAAATTGGCCACAATGGAAATTTAACATGGGAATTTAATGGGCCACTTTAGTGACAATTGGGTCTGTAGAGAGACAATAGGAATGGAACAGGGGTGACGTCACGGTACTGGACATTGGCAAGAATGTTGCAAGTGGCTGACCTCAATCGGGCGGAAAAGGGACAGCGGGAAGAAAAAGCTATAAGGCTTGGCGGGGCGGGAACGAACGTCCGTGCGGTACTGACCAACAAACACAAACATCGCCTGGCGGGGCGGGACATATAACTTGATAGACATATACAAAGAAATAAACAAAGACACAGATATGGCAAGAGAGCAAATCTTTACTAGACATATGAATGGCCCTGAAAAGGGACTTTGTTTTTTGTTTTTTTTTTTCTCTCCTCCCTTCTTTTTCTCCACCAACACTTTATCTTCCCTATCACATTCTTCTTTATCTTCTCCTTTTTATCCTCCTAGTCGTCCTTCTCCACTATCTCCTCTTACTTCCTCTTCTAATTCTCCACTTCCTTCTCCATTTCTCGTTCCATGCTCTTGTCTGTTCTTTCTCCTCTATATCTTCCTTTTCCTCCTTTTCCTTTTTAATCATCTCCCTTAATATTTCTTTGCCTTTCTTCAGATTATTTAACTCCATCTTCAATCTATGGGGGCTATAGGCGCCATGCTCCATCCTAACCAACATTTCCTCCACCATCCATGGATATCCACCACCTCTTGCAATTTTATCATCTTCTCAGTATGGTTTGAAGCCATTTTTTATTCAGTGTTGAATGGCACGAATGACGAACGCTCCATCTTATATGTATCAAGCACGGACGTGAAGGAAAACATCCTTCTCACCAACTACCCATATCACTTACCAAACAATCCATAGTGATAAGACTGTTAACCTAAAATAACTTTTTATATATTAAATAACACACTATTATCAATATGTTAAGTGATTAGTGTTTTTTGTTATTGTTTTAACAAACAAACGTACACGTCCACACAAACACACACACACAAACTTACTCGTACGCATACAAACACACATACACACAAACGTACGCACGCATACAAACACACACACACAACATTATATGATTGGCAATTTGATCAGTCTCCCTTTTCTAGAAATCTGGTTAGCCCTAAGAAGGGCTATTTTTTAAAAACTCCAAATGCACCTCTTAATGTGTTCACCTTCCAGGCCTGGCACCACAGACACAACGGCGGCTCCAGTCATTCTCCAGTTCAGTCTTGCTCTTGGGAGCGCAGAGGGGGGTTGAGTGGCCTCATCATCCCAGTTTTCACTCTGAGGGATGGTGAAGACTTCCCTCTGTCTCCTATTTTGTAGCCGGGGATGATGAGGTCTACTTATCTCCTGCTCACGCTGCGGCTCCCACTCCTGCCGCTATCTCTCCAACTCCTCCTCCCAGATTTCCATCTAGGGGACAGCGGCTCTTGGTACTGGTGGTTCTGGCTGAAGCTGACGTGGTACTGGTAGGGTTGTGGAGGTGTCCTCACCTCACGCTTGACCTCACACACTGGCCTTAGCATGAGGTGATGCAGGATCCTTTCCTTGTACCCTTCCTTCTTTTTTCCTCCTCTCCTTCTATTCTGGCACTTTCTGCTATAGTCTCCATAGCCAACTCGTCTAAAAGGCGACGGGCATACTCCAAGTGCATTTGGAGTTCCAGTAGTTTCGTTAGTCTACTCATTTTCTTCGCAGTTGACTGGTCAACGATAGGAAGCCAGTCTGATGAACGCTTTGATTTATATGTCTGAAGCGCGGACGTGAAGGAAACATCCCTCTTACACCAAAATTATCAATACCCACTTCACGATCCATCACATGGAACGCGCGGACCTAAAAGAAACACTTACGTTCACTTTTTACCTAGTCAAACACACACTATCTTACAAGTCAGGGAAAGGAAGGGTTTATAGGCACACTTCTATTTTTTTTTTAACCTACCAACACACAAAGACAGACAAATAGTTTGGCAATTTGACAAGTATCTATTTTCTAGATTCTTGGGGGTAGCTCTGAAAAGGGCTGTTTTGTTGACGGAGTTATGGCAATCTTTAATCGTTTAAGATATCACCCTTGTCTGGCAGAAGGTTTTCCTGCAGGACAGGGTCTGCTTCTTCCGAAGGAGAAGGAGAGCCCTTTCATGTCCATACGGCAGTCCGCAAAACCTCTGTCTGACTCCTGCTGTTGTTCCTGCTGCTGCTGTTACTGTTCTCTCTGCTGTTTCTGAAGTCTGTATTTCTCCGTCCATTCTTCTTGCTCCTTCTTGATTTCGTCTTTAAACACCTCTTCTATCAGGCCTTGGGCTATTTTTAACGTTCTGACATTCGCTATCTCATCAGGCTTGGATATCAGGTTTTGCCGACAAGATGTAAATTCATGTAGGCTTCGTTCAGTTTAGCTAAATTTGAAGGCATCTTCATAGGTGAATGAGTCAACCATGGATGGTCAGACAGGAGACAGCCCCGTTTTATATGGCTCAAGCGCGAACGCGATAGAAATCATCCCCACGATAGTTTGAGTGGACAGGAACGCTATATAGCTGATTTCGTGGGTAGGAATAGAGGGAAGTCAAAGATCATGTATTTACAGTGTTTTTTTTTAAAATAACAAACCACCAAGACTCTTTCAAAACAACATTTTTTATTTAACAAATAACCAACAACTAACAATAAAATGATTCATTTAATATCAAAGAACACATTTTTGACAAGATTGACAACGTTGTGAAGTCAAGCTAGACTTCCAATGAGGGAGGTCAACGGACCATTGATGCACACTACGTTTCCTAGCTAAAGACAAAAGATATCCATAACGGTCACAAAAACATCTATCTAGTCAAAGACTGCGTTGATGAAGAAAATACACACAATATTGCCCACACACCATGGAATATGTGCCTTGTAATTTCACACTGTTGAATCGTGTCGTCTGGGCATTTCTTCTCATAAAGTCGATAATGTCGTCTTCCAACGGCGGTAATCCATACGACTCAAAATACTCCACACAAGCATCGTCGGAAAAGTAGACGGCTACCCAGTGGCTTCCTGGGAGATGACTGTCGTCCGTGTTGATGACATAAGCTTCATGATCTTTAGGTTTGTGATGAGGCAGTTCATCTTTAGCGTACACGACAGGATTCCAAGAAGCGGTATACGAACTGTTGTTCAAAAGGTAATAAAGTTCCCAGGTATCCATTTGTTGTTTTGTTTTGTTTTTTCTTGTTTCACAGCCAATGATAAGTCATCAATTCAATCCTGACTTTTTGCCTGAAAATCCCTGACAAGTAACAGTCTATTAGCTCCGTCTTCGTACTCTGTGACAAGAGATATTCTGTGCGATGAATCTCTTGAGCAGTCCATGGAGAGCAAGAATGATCACGAAAGTCTTTATACCACTGATGAAACACTGCTTCTTCCAAGATGAGATCCCAAGCGTCATCCAGATACTCGTCCAATTTTTCTTTTTGACTCATCATCAGACATTTATCGTGTTGAATTTGACTGGGATGATCGTTTTGACATCCATAGCAATGTTTCTTGGTCAGTTTCGTAATTTTATCTGCCGTATGTTTAGCAAAACAGGACACTAAATGCTGTTCTTGTTCTGCCCACCTGGACATGACCATCTCCTCTTCGTCTTTGTCTTTGGGTTCTGTTTGCACCATATCCTCCCATTCCATTTCCAAAGATTTTCCACCATTCAAAGAGGTATAAGTGTCTTCCATAGCTTCTAATAGTCTAAAATAACTTCTCTGAAACTGTTGATTTCTATCATATTGTCGAATTCAGTATACAGGATGATGTTCACCGTCTCGGTTAGAGCTTATGCAAACTGAAGTTCCACATGAATCTGGACCGATTTTATAGGGTGGAAATGTCCCTCGTCGCTGCCTTGGTCAGGAGTGAAATCAAAAGCCCACAAAGCGTAACCTCCTTCATAATCGTCGTACAAAATGCCGTGGCTAGTGTTAGTCCCTAGTTGTCCCGTAGCTTCGTACAGGGACAAGTGCGATCTCAAGTAATTCTTCTTGTCTCTAAAGTCAGGTTCGAAGGTTCAGGTACTCATGGTCTTGCCATCGCAACTGACTTCGATCTTGGACACTCTGTAGTGCTAAAACTCGAAAGGATTGGCATTGACGGCTCCGTTTAGGTAACTGTCCTTGGCACAGATGATCTTCGATCTTGGATCGGAGTGCAGTGGCAATGGTGAAGGTTTTCACTTCCACGCGTCGTATCGGATACTTGGCGGTCGTTCTACTCAAAGTGTGACAGATGTCGTTTCCTACTTTAGGTAACACTTCCAGGCGACGCACGTAGAGTCTGGCTTCTTGGATGATGGTTTTGTACTCGTTGGCGTGGGCCATCAAATGGAAAGCGGCACTGCTGCGATTTAGTCTCAAGCGGATATTCGCTTCGTTCAGCAAATACTTCTTCTGTAACCACATGTCCGAATGCAAACGATCCATTAGTTCTAAACTACGTCCTTGCAGGAGTTTCTTTCGACAGTCGTTAAAGCCCACATTGTGAGGATCGTGAGCTGCTGCCAGGGCTGTGTCGTTAAACTTATCCCCGCCTGCTATGTCAGGTTTCCATACCACACATGCATCCAGATGGGTGTTCTTAGCCTCTTTCCTGTATGTCAAGAGATTTTCGAGTTACGCTTGGAAAGGGTAAGTATCCATGCTGCTGCTGACTAGTTTGTTATTCAAGTACAAATCCACTTCGCTGAACAAGAAATGCATAAAATTGTTGACGGGAGCTACCCTAGCATCGGCTCCTGGAGCGGTGTCATCCGTTTTGATCACTTTGAATTTCAAATACAAGTAACTGCTGTTCAGATCGATGCAATCTTCGGGCTGGCCTTTAATTTCAAATTCGATGGGAGTTGAATCGGTCAAAGAGGAGACGGGATGAAAATCTACCCATTGGGATTCTTTCGTCGCCATCATGGTAGGTGGCATGGCAAACAGATCCAGTTCCGACTTGGAACATTCGTAAGACTCCCGGTGCATCATTTTTTCTCTCTATTTTTTAATAATTAAAAACGTCTAATTCTCGGACGGTTCTTCTTTTCTTGGTCTTTCTGGCTCTGGGATGTGAAGTCCTCTGGAGCGAAGACTTCGTCGTCTCTTTCTGCCTTGTCCTTGTTGTGGAGTCAGGGAAGCAGGAATGTCTGATTCGTCAGCGTCCAGGGCCTTTATAGGAGTCTCTCGTCGGCCCAAAATGTCTTTGCTCGTTTGAAGCAAGAAATTTTTGCCTGCTCTCAAGAAAGTTTCTTTAGGGTTTTGTTTGTCGATGATGACATTTTGGAGAAATTCTTTTCCTTGCGTCAAAGCGGCATCTTTCAAGGCTTGCAATCCTCGTGTCACCATCGGTTTCAAAACGGGGGCCACCGAACGAAATGCCGATTTCAGCATATCTCCTATACCTTGTCCTCGCTGTCGAGCGACTTCTCGGTACACATGAATTACAAGTCGTAAGATAATCGTTTTCGAAAATGGAGTTTCACGATAACTTTCCCTTTGGTGAATGGACCGTTTTGTCCCAGATCTCCTTTTATAGTAATATTGACAGAGAGGATGTACAAATTCGAGGTGAACGTGATAGGCGTTGCCACCATCCTCGTCAGCGTTCGTGGCAGAATCCACTTTGAAAGGAATGACACGCAGTAATGGTATGGAGGTGTGTCCCTCCACATTGTACTCCACCATATCGAAGTACACAAGAATCAAATTTCGTCCTTGGTTCAGTTTTACCGGGGAACGAAATAACTTTGCAAAATCCGAGTTGTCGGAAATAACTGGTAATTCGTTTTTCTTGATCATATTTATCCTCATCTCAACGTCCCCACCCAAAATATCAAACAATTCAGCACAAAATGTAATGGACACCACTTTGACCTCCGAAAATTGCATCAGCTTGCGACGAGCTACTTTATGGTACTCAATTTTGACACTTTGTCCTTTTCTGTCCAAGGGTTTGCCAAACGTTGCATTTAACCGGGTAGCAGTCGTGCTCACCAGATGTTGACCGCTAACGTAACAGCCAGCAGGAATTACCAACTCATAGTTGGTCCGTTGAGTGCTTGAGTTCTCTTATTTCTGAGTGTTATTTGCAATTTGGTTTTGATTCAAGAATTTTTATAATTCTTCGTCATGAACTTCGACCGTAAAAATGTTTTGATTTGGAACGAAATTTAGGACTTTTGTAGGATGAATCATTTCCACCAAAGCCACTTCCCAGTGGGCTTCGTGATCCAATTGAATGGCCTGAGATAATTGGGCCGTGAAACAGCATAATGTGTTATTGGCAAACACATTCATGGAACTTTCATAGGTAACGTTAAGTGAAATTGGTTTTTGATAATTCTAGAGTTCTGCTGTCCGAGAAGTCGCTGGAGGTCAGAGGAGTGTCTAAAAGAGGATTGATGTTGCTGTTGTTGTCATTGTTGGAAGGGTGACTGACGATGGGCACAAGACTCCCGTTGTTCCCGTTAGAGTATTTCAGGGACGGATTGGAAACAATGTAACCGATGCAACTGCTCAGTAAAATGGTCCACAATTGTTTGTTTCCTTGTTGCAAACTCAAATTGGCAATGGCAGCACCGATGACACAATACACCACAAAGATTTGGCGGAAAAAAGACAATTTGGGTTTTAGGCACACGTTCTCTACACCACACCCAGAAGGGTTGCTTTTGTAGATCATGCACAGAAGAACTGGGTGAAGGAGTGGTCACTGCTGTGGTATTGGTTGAGGCTGTGTTGAAGGGCATGATGGTCACTTTTTTTTATAATCGATGACTTGCAAAGCGTCGATCCAAGAGTCAAAACTGGGAGGATATCCTTTCCAATGCACTTTGACTTCTTTGACACGACGTTTTCACACTTTACGGGTTCCTCAATTGAGAATGCTTTCGATGTAGTACTCATCGTCTTCTTTTTTGGTCACACGTTATAACTCGGGTAAGTAGAACGTTCCTTTTAACACTTCCCCGTTCATGTCTTCCAATTTATAGGCAGGATGACTGCCACGCACTCGTCCAGTGACACAAAACAATTCGGTGGTCCAGTTGGGTAAGTAACCTTTGTCGAAAGTGCGTTTTGCTTTGCAACACTCCACCTTTCTTGAGGACAGTCACAGTTGGCGACGTACCAAACAGGGGCTCAAAGACGGTCACTTCTTTGTCGAGAGTCACTTCTTGGGCGGCACGTCAGATGCTCCGATGGTTAGACTGGTTGTAGGCTTGGACCAGGTGCGGTAAGACGTCGATGAACTTGAGAGTGTGTTGATGCGTAAAATATTTCCACATGCGTTCTTTCAAGTTTCGTTGAAAACGTTCCACGATGCTTTTTTGGATTCTGGATTCTCGGTGGTGAAAAAAATGAATATCTCATTTCTTTAATTCTTTTTGGAAACCTTGGTTCAGAAATTCGGTGCCTTTGTTGGGTTGCCATCGAAGAGGGTGACGACCGCTTTGTTTCAACACCAGTTTGATGGTTCGCACTAACTCAGTGCTCGATTTGAAAATCAATGGCATAACCCAGGCAAATTTGGAAAAGACGTCGATGACACAAAACAAATGTTTGTATCCACGATTGTAAGTGGCCAAATGAGAGTCATCGGCTACATCGGCTTGCCACTGATGATCGATACCCTCCACTCGGGTGCGACTTCAAGAAAATTTTCTTCAAATGGGTTTGTGTAAGGTGTACGTGGCTTGTTCTTGTAACCATCGTTGCACTTGACGTAAACGGACACTTTTCAGTCGAGTTTTGGCAGCACGATACAATTTCTGAACTCCTCCTTAACCTGCAGGATGGGCTGGACCGTAGTAAATGCCGGCTAAAACATTCTCCATCAGGACTTTTTAAATATGTCCCCCACTCTTTACTGATGCTACTTTGGATGGGGTGAGGTGATGGTCTGGAAACGGCTTTAGGTGTCTGATGTGCCACGGGAGTAGAAGTCGAGGGTAGTGGTGTTGTTGTTGTTGGTGGTGGTAATGGGATGGCTTTTGTCTTCCTTTTTTTCACTTCTGGTTTCCCTTTTTCCTTTTCAATTCTGTCGAAGGAGGCGTGGACTTTGGGGCGTGGGGGAAGGGGACAACAAGGACGCTGCAATTTTACTGGGAATGGGAGCTGCTGAAGGTGTTTGAAAGACTTCTCGTGCCTGTTCATCCTCATGCATTCGTGGGCTGCGTCTGTCTTGGCCACTGGGGGTGGTGGTGGTGGTGGTGGTAGTGTTGGTGACGGATTTTTCATCAGGGTCTCAAAATCTTTCAGAGTCGGTGGAGCTGTTTCGTATAAAGTTTTCTGGTGAAAGAGTTGAAGTCGCTGAAACACTTGACCGTACCGTTGTGATTTTTCCGTTTCTGAAAATTCGCTGCGATCCATCAACGATTGCAATTCGTGTTGTAACTGAGACATCTCGGTCAAATGAGGATTGGGAGGTAAATGCGGAGTTCGTTGTTCTTGCCAACGATGTAATTCCATCCATCGTTTGTAAGGCACTAAAGCCAGTTTTAGTCCTTCCATCCGAGTTCACGAGATCATTTGATTCCAGACAACCCTTTTATCTTCTGGATCCTTTTTATCTTTAAACCATTTGTGAAGCAGTAGCTCCCAAGTGTCCTGTAATCATTGGTACTAATGTGGCTTTTAGCAAGGGTGTTAACAACAGGTGCACAAATCCCTCGCGTTGTACCAACATCTTTTTCTTTTGACGGATGGGTATTTTCTTTTGGACCATTTGGCGAAGAACGTGTCGATGCTTGGTTAAGCATTCTTTTTGATGTTGAGACAAACTTATTGTGCCTTTGAAGACATTCAGAAAACATTCGCACACAATATCGATGACGTCATTTGATTTCGAATGGGTGCAGAAGATTTGGACAGGACGGACAACACGTTCCAATGTTTGGCTGAACGAGGAGGCAGTCCTTTTCTTTTCTTTCCTTTGGGGATAGTAGAGGGATGGCTTCTGGAAGGTGACATCTTTGTTTGTTTGTTTGTTCGTTCTGGGACACACACAACATACACTGACGTCTATGGCTTGGCACACGCCCTTTTATCTTATTTTTTGGAGTAGGTGAAAGGGGGTGCGTGTGTAACCAGTCCTTTTCACGAACTCTTTTGACTATCGCTTCGTCAAAAATGTGACGACGTTTTTTATAATATCGCCAAACAACCCGCCCCTTTGGTTGCTCCTCTTTTTCTCTAGACGAGTGTCTTTTCTGGGGTAGACGTCGATGTTTGGCGATGCTTTTTTCGGATCACGAGACTGTCCTTTTCTTTTTCCCTTTCCCTTTTGGACAGGAAAACGACGATGGTGTTGTTGCTTGCACTTCTTTTAGATGACATCTTTTGGCGTTCAGGAGCACAAAATACACTGAAGTCCATCTCTCGACATTCGTCCTTATTTTTTGGGGTGTATTGTTGGATTATTTTTGGAAAACCAAACTGTTTGAACATACGTTCAACCATTCCAGCTCCCAAATATCCTCCACTTTGCTTGCTCCTCTTTTTCTTTGGACGATGGGTTGTTTTCAGGGGTAGTCGTCGATGATTGGCTAAGCGTTTTTTCGGATGATGAGACTGTCCTGTTCTTTATCATTTTCCTTTTTGGACAGGAGAACGATGATGGTGGTGGTGTGCACTTCTTTTAGGGGACATCTTTTGGCGTTCAGGAGCACAAAAACACTGATACCCATCGTTTGCCCAGGTCTTTTTTTATAGTGGAATGCGTCGTCACTGATTATCTTTACATCGTATCAACTTGATGACAGACATCACGCATCGTGGAGGGGTTCGCAACGGACTAAATCGGGACAGTTCCTGCTTGAATAAATCCAATAAATTCTGTAACATGCCCGATCTCTCATGGACTTTATTTTGGGGGCAAGTCCTTTGTGAGCAGCTGCCGCTGAGTCTAAAGGGGTGGAGAAGGAGGGTGTCATCGCTGGAGGAGCTCTTGGACACACGGGTTTCCATTGTTTCATCATATTATGAAGAACGGGTGTCAAATTGGGTTTGGTTGGCATCACCAGCAACGGAGAAGTGGAAGAACATGAGGTTACTGGAGACGGGGTCACCATCGCTGCAGGTCGTGGTTTTTGAGAATGTAAGGTTGCACCCTGGCCAAAGTGCCTCTCTTGCGGGTAGAAGCTGTTCTCCGGGGTCTTTTCAGTGGGCTTTTCTTTTTCTTTTTCTGGAGACATTTCTTTTTTTGAGGCTGTGACCTGGTCTTGACACCAGTGCTCTTTTTCTTGTGGGTATCTTTGGGTCGGGGAGTGGCTTCTTTCTTGCGAACAACTTTGGGAGCATTAGGATCCCATTTTAAGAGGGAGCAAATGATGACACCTCCTAGAGAACCGCTACCTCCAGATTTCAAAATGATTTGCTTTTAGGTTTGAGTGTCGATGCGGGGATCTGCCAGTTGCGTTAAGGCTACTTTGTTTCTCTCAAAAAAGCGTTTGGTTTGATGTGGAATGTGAATGATGCCTTGCAGTAATTGACGTGTGTCACGGTAAACCATCGTATGACTTCTCGGAGACTGGCTTCTAAGACACGAGTACGTATTTGTGGATATTTTTCGCGAGTAATGCCGTACAAGGCACGAATCAGTTTGACGGGAAGATGAGACTGGTAGGACCTCAGGTTGACGATGTGTGAGACAGACCAAACGTGTCCGACATTTTTAACGACTTTATGTTGTTGTTGAGTCGACGGGGACGTGTACACGACAGGCCTTTCGTCTTGGCACCAGTGGTAAAACAGATGGGTACGAAAACGCAAATAATTGGGGGTGGGGGTGGGGGTGGGTTTGAAATCCACCAGTAAATAGGCGTGATGGTTTTGAGTGGCATCGTCGTACGCATGTGTCACCCAAGGTGTTCATAACTGTTTGTCTAACACTTGCACTTGCGATTTATCTCTGGGACTTTTAAACAAGACCACGTAATTAGCATTGAGACTGATGGTGCGATGGGCTTTACTTTGTTGAAACAAATTTTGGGTGATGTAAATGACACTGGCATTACGATGATGCCCAGTGGGCGTAAATCACAGTTTAATTTCTTCTGCGTCTTCTCCTAACATGTCGTCGAAGATGACCAGATGGGCTTGAATGGGGTCAGACACGATCCCGTCGTCCTCGCCAGGAATGCCTACCACAAAGACGATGGAATCGCCTTGACTTTCTCGCAGAAGGCTGTACGCCGATTGCCACTCTTTGTAACACCACACGATACGATGAGGTGTACGATCGATCAAATGATGTTTGTGTTCGATCAAACGTTTGATGGTTTTGCCTGAACCGCTCGGTCCAGCAATCAACATGTTGATGGGTTGGCGAAAATAAAAAACCTCCCAACTGGCACGATCTAAGTTTTCGTCGATGACTTTGAAAGTGGGGGAAGAGGGAGCAGAGACAGCAGAAGTAGCCATAGTGCAGGGAATGTCACTTTTGACACGAAGACAGACAAGACAAGAGTTTTTTGCTTTTTTCAGAACACGTTTCTTGCAAAAAAGCATTTTTAAAATGCAACACGAAAGACAAAACTACATAAAAGCCAAATAGTTAAGTACATCAATAAAATACACATCAAAACAATCAAAGTGGAATATAAAGAAGGCAGAGAACATTTTTGGTGACGAAGCTGTGGTGTCTTAGGGACAGTTTCTATTGTTCTTAGAGTCTCTCTACACTTGACACAGTCACACAGGGGTCCTTCCGGAATGGACTTTCGGGAATGTCCATGTCAATGACAGTCCCGTCCTGAATGGAGTGGTTTTCATCGGTGTCGGGTTCTTCTGGCACTGCAGTTAACACAGGTTTCAAAGTTACTTTTTTCACTGGACACTTTAAGTTCACTTTTTCCTTTGAATGCATAACACAAATCTTGGGCAATGTAAGGCACTACTTTTGTCCAAGCCTCGAAACCCAAACTTCTCCAGTCACGTACATCTTTCCATTGAGAGTGTAAGTCACACTATACACACATCTTCTTAAGCATCCGGAGTGACTAAAATTTCACAAAGAAACTTTTCTTCAAACAGAGGTCAAAAAGTTTGCAATTGAAAGCACAACGTCTTTAACAGAACGAGTTTCTCGTGCTCAATTAACGGAAACACCATCATGTTTTTGGTGGTACCTCACAGTACAGATCGTTAAGAGCCCACAAGGAATCGGCTGGTGAACGAAATCCCAGAACGCAAGTCATTAAGACACACACCACACATCGACCCCAATTCAATGGTCACAGATCTTGTAATAAGTGTTGCTAATTCTCCACGGTCTGAATACTGTCATTAATTTCCTTCTATGGAATCTGTTGTATCACAACTGATAAAGGTTGTGGCATGGTAGCCAGTTTTTATACCTCTTTTTGTCGGAGGTAATAAACGTTCTTTTTACAAAGAACTGATGGTACTGCAGTAGAAAATCCAAATTGTTTAGTTACTAGTTCACACACCACACACCGCACAGAATTTTCCTTTACAGACAAAATTTGATAGCGTAAAAGATTTTGGTAGTCCTCTAACTCTTCCTCTGGAATTCGCTGTAGTATGCCTAGCTTGTAACAAGTAGGATGAGTAGCAACCAAAGTTTTCTGGTCCTCTGGTGAACAATGTCTGACCATAGGAACGCTTTCATCAGAATCAGTCTTCTTATAGCATTCAGGTACCAGTGGTTCCAACATAGGTAATGTAACGGATGCAATTGTTCTTTGCGTTGAACTTGTATTTTGACCAACTATCGGAAAATGCATTCTCTCAACTCCACAGGCAAATCACGAATTTTCTCTTGTAAAGCATCCATCCAGAGATTACTGAGGTCGTCCCATTAAAGGTAGGTAGTGACAGTGCGCAGAGCATTGAGCATGTACCAGGTAAGCTGAATCATTCTGCTCCCACTCGTGAAGTGACACACCGCAAGTGAAACACTTGACTTTATCACCTTCGCCCAAGTAGATAAATCCGGCTCTGGCTAATTCTTCGTGAGTAGGTCCTCCCAGATATTTAGACCCTTTTCCTCGGAAGGTTTGGAATCGACTTTCAAAGTTGCAGTATTCAGGCAAACGCACAGGGAACGAATATTCTTCTTTCACATGCTCATTTCGATGAGGGTACGGTGAAATCCGCAGTAGTTTGCTCAGGGTTGGATGACATCCATAGGGTGGCAGCAGCATTTTTTAAAGTGGTTGAAGACATAGATCATGAAAACCAGTAAAGAGCCCACCATAACGAGTGGCATCACTTTCGTATCCGTGAGGTTTGACATGCACAGCATCACTTTCCATGGTAGGTGTTGTAGTAATAATTATAGCAAAGTTCCCATGATGTGGTACTGAATACTGAATCACTGAGAGCACAACGTACGGCATCCCTGCAATCGCAAGGCACAGCATTGCACTCCACTTGAGTATCACCGAACTTGAATGGTGTTGTCTGTTTAAAAGTATTCATCCTTCTCGCTTGGTGTTTGTAGGCACAATGAACTATAGGTTTTGGACGTTTTCCCTTTTTATACTAGTCGCAATGAAGTCTCGAGCTTGTTCTTCTTTCGTTTTATGTCCAGTTTTGGAAGCCTTCCTTTTTTTTCTTCCTGGACAACGGTACTACCTTCTGTAAGGTACCGTCATACATGTACCGTAGTGTGATGAGTAGAAAGGCCATAGAAAGGTAAGGACAGTGCGGAGATCATCGAGTATGTTCCAGAATAGCTGAATCTTTATAGACACATCGATCAATACGCAACCTCAGGCCACAACTGAAACACTGTACTTCGTATCCCGATCCAGTCTCAGGTCCCAAGTAGACAAATCCTGTTCTAGCTAAAACATTCGAAATAGGTAATCCTTCCATATCCGTGGGCTATTTTTGAAACGTTTCCAATCGACTGGCACAATCACAATAGTTAGGCAAGAAGACAGGAAAATTGTATGGTTTGAACTTGGAGTTCTCAGTGGGTCTCTCTCTGTCGAAGTCATCCATCTTGTTGGTAGCTATCGTCTTGGAACCATTATTTATACCAGCATGTCCGTACGGCAAAGTGAAGTGGTTGGGAAGCCGCACTCACGATTTGATACACATTTTTCAAAGGTCGATTGACGATTTGGTGTGTGGCTAAACGTACAATCTTGTGAGGTTGGTAGGTGGTCACTCTAAAATCTCGATCCTCTCCAGACTGCGAAGCTTCTTTCAATACCCCAAAGTTCACCACTTGACCGCTGCGATAATTGAGAGTCAATCCTTTCACTTTTACCCTCCGTGTGCACTTCTCCTTGTTGGTACCTGTATTCGTAACCGTAAATTTTGGGACCGCCACAAACAAAACATAGGATCTTGTCGTTGGGGTGCTCGTCCGTCCAGGCTCCTAAACGGAGTGACGTTCACCAAGGCGATCGATGTAAATGCAACTGTCCGTGTCAAAATACAACACACAGTTCTAAAGTTTCGTACAATTTAAGCGAGCATGGTGTTACGAATATGTAATTAAATTGCATGTGTGTTAATATTAAATTCTTTATATTTTATTTTTGTTTCATTACATTTAATTCTAATGATTATTTTCACGGGATTTGATATTTTTGAAAAATATTCAGTCTGATTAGAACGCAAAAGTATGACTTAAGCTCTATGTTTAGCTCACCTTGGTTGAGACGTTTGTAAACATTGAATGAAAATGATTGGTCATTATCAAGATCATGTTCTGCTTGCGTGATAGCACTAATTTGTAAACAACTTTTTTCTTGAATCTTATAGCAAGATTCGTTAGGTTCTTTAAAGGCTTACGTGTCTATTGGCTGTGTACTTTTACTGCGTTGTTCCATCTGGGTGACCACGTGGGTCATCATGTGACCCATCATAAGTGTCGAAATGACATTTTAGTTGGGTTTAATACTGATATCTCAGTGAAATTTAGTAAGTCGTATCTTAAACCTTGAGGGTACAAGGTGTTTCTATTGTTGATGACAAATTGTTTTGAAGTTCATCTATTTTTTGGGATATAATAATTTATTCTCTAGAAAACTACACAAGTGCTCTTTCTTTATAAAGGTTCTGGGACAAAGATATTCAGGGGAAATTTATTCTGGAATTCTAAACGGAAACATTATAAATTGTGATTCAAGGAGGAATTGTTGCCATCAGTACAACGACCTCATCTGATGTCATCGCCTTCCATATTAGAATTTCATCGAGATTTGAACCTGGATTCAATTAGAACTGTTTAGTGATAGCACTTATAATTTTCAATTCTAGGGAAAAAAATTGGATTATATTCACAAACCGTATGTCATATTTCCTATTTTTACATTGTTTTCTAGGGAAATAAATTATTTTGTTAAATTTACAAAGCTTGTTGACTTCACACGTTTCTTTTGTTACTTTTATAAGAGCCTACACGTAACAATGGGCTATCACGTGGGCCACAATGATGACATTTCCAAATTCGTCGGCATCTACTAACTCCAGTTCTTCTTCGTAATTGACCAGGACCATGTCCTCACGAAGGACGTCCACGTAATTCATGGTTCTAGTTTTGTCGTAAATCATCTCTAGGTACCGGGAAGGTTCGGACACATACTCCGTCTTGTGTAAACATGGCCGTTGTGCCATTTTCCTCCACAAACAATTTAACATCACTTTGACAAACGATAGCCTTCCTTCGTTTTTCTCCACGCGGTCTAAATTGATGCCTTCCTGCTCAAAGTATTTCTCCTTGAATTTCTTTTGTCTTCGGGAGTGTGGCACCAGGAAGGATAGCCGCTGACTTCTTGTTTCAGTTTCAAAAAGGCATCCAAATAGTCTGCGAAAATGCCTTTCTGAGTCTCGTAACACTTCTGGTACTGTTCTGTCTTGGGAAAGGGGTAAATTTTGTACACTTCTAACAACTGGTATCCCAGGTCAGGAGCTTTAAACAATTTTACGCTGACCCACGCTTCTGTCAAGGCGCATTCTTCCCAGGTGTGCTGACAAGGTTGATATTGGTTGCAAGTTTCGGCACAAGTACGGCACAAGTACGGCACAAGGGAAACAACACCTGTTCTTGGCAACGGTGAGGTAAAACGGGATGGTACACGTTCGTGGTGGGGAAGACTTTACATTTATTCAATCCTTCTTAGTGTCGAATGTTGTCCAGGTCGATGTGTTCCGTCAGCAATTGCTGGTGTCCTGCGAGAAAGTGACAATATATGCACACGTACGGATACAGCGAACACACGTCCAAGTATATGATTTCTTCTCCTTTCTCCTCGACAGCATGGTACAGCAAACATGAGACATTCGTACATCCTCCGTACAAACTGTCCCGTTGGTTCAGAGGGCCCACCAACATGTAACTTTCCACGATACGTTTAAACTCGGGATCGGTTTTCAAATGGTGATCGTACTCGTGTTCCCACATTTCCACCACTTGGTATCCCTGCTGTTCTAACTTCAAGTGCCGCTGACAAGTGGCTTCGTACAAGTCTTCCATGGTACGTTGTAAAACTGATTTTGGGTGTGACGTTGTGGGTAACAGATGGGAAATCCGTGAAATAAGCACCCGTTAAACTCGTACACGATCTTGGGGTTTTCGAAGTCCCAACCATCCACTGAATACATTCCGATGGTCTTTTCACCTCCTACTTCGGTCCTGTTGGACCCATTTGTCTTCCTTGTCGCACAAGTAATGTAGTCGGCGTAGGGCTTTGACCGATTATTGACGTTTGACAAAATTGGTCATTTGAGGCCGTATGACAGCCAGAGTCTTCTCGGGCATGAATCGTTTGCGGTACACTGACGAACATGCTTTGGCAATGGTGCAGGCTTCTTTCAAAGGATCGATCCCTCCGTGTTCCATGAACAGTTCTCGAAATTTTCCACAGCAACGCCCTAAAATGTCCACGTCGAACGACAATACTTTAACATTTCTTCCTGAAAGTCGAAGGGTTCCGAGGCGAGAGTTTGGTACCAAGCGTAGAAAGCATCTCGTTGTTCGGTACGTATGTTGTCGGGGTCGTTGTAGTGAGTATTAGGCAAATGGGGTAGAACGGGGCGTTGATTGGCTTTGGCATTGAAAATTTGCAGAAAATCAGCCTTTGGCCATTTCTGTCATTTCAAATATTTTAGGCATTCGACTAAAAGGAATGGCCAACTAACTCATCGAATCTTTAAACTGCACTTGTCCCACTTGCATGGAAATGATTTTGGCTCCGTTCAAAGTGACTTTAGGACGTTCGGTACTTTCCTCCGTATAGTATTTCAGAATAAATTGTCCATAGTATCTTGAGAAATTGTGAGCCATCACCGTGGCATAACGATGACAATCTCCGTAACGTTCGATGTCCTCTTCACTCTAAGTCTCGTCTATAGGGTCTAAGATCCACTGGGCGAAATCGGTCAGCGTGTTCGGTCCTCGAAAGATTGTTTCACGTCCTCCAGAAATCTTGCTACAGTGAGGGCAATGACAAAAGATAGGTTTTGGATGCACTTCTCGCACGTTCGATGATCCACGCAGAAATTAGGAATGTGAATGCCGGTCTCTTGCATGCATTCGAAATCGAAAAAGACGAAATTGCCTTTCTTCTGGTCATCTTCCTCTTCATATTTGGAATGGTATTTTTGAATGTAGCATTCGTGTTCCAAGTTCACGATTTGGTGACAAACGGACGGAATAATCCCCCTCATTTCTAGATAAACGTCGAGACATATGCTATGTCTGTCAGAAGAAACGGCATTGGTTTTCAGAATGTCCACAACGTCAAAGCAAGACGATAAAAGGTCAAGATATATGTTATCATTGTGAAGAGAAAGGACATTGGTCTTCAGACTGCTCTAAGAAAAAAGAGAACCGATCCAAGAAACAAGAGGAACAGGAGGAGTAGGGTTACGAACAGGAAAAAGAGGTACCCTCCGAAAAGGAAGACGAACCCATACCCATAAAGAAAGAGAAGAAAAGAAGACGAGAAGAAAGTAAGGAAGAAAGGGAGGAGAAGGATAAACCAGTGAGAGTAAAGAACTGCGTCCATCATGGGCAATAAGGGATCTGAGTTTTATTTGATCTTGACAAACGTTGAGTAGTCTCTTTTCGAGAAAAGTGGGTGCCCTGAAAAGGGCCGTTGGTGTTTGTTTTGGGGTTTTTTTTAAAATTTTATTATTTTAAAAAAAATCAGGAACGGGAGGTAATGCGCTTTAACTGCCTTATCCCTATACCACGGCCAAAACCTACTTCTTGACCTGCTACTGCCGATGATTGGGTAGCAATCACTAGTGTTGGTATCTCAGGCGTAGTGGGAGTGTTAACGGGGTTGGAGTGTTTGACCCGGGAATGACTTTTTCTAAGATCCATTGGGCGAAATCGGCTAGCGTGTTAGGTCCCCGAAAGATTGAGCCACGCAGAAATTAGGGATGTGAATGCCAGTCTCTTGCATGCATTCGAAATCGAAAAAGGTGAAATTGACTTTCTTCTGGTCATCTTCCTCTTCATATTTGGAATGGTATTTTTGAATGTAGCATTCGTGTTCCAAGTTCACGATTTGGTGACAAATGTGACATCGTTTCTTTCCTCGATATACATGTAACTTGGCACTATTGGTACGTATGCCTTGTCCACAAGTAGGGCACAATCTCAAGAGCTGACAAGCACTTTTCCGCTGTGAATCTTGTGTCTTCAAATGTTGTTGGTAACAGGCTGGGCTGACAAAAGTGCTCTGACAAGTTGGGCAATGCAGTCGTTGTTGTCCTCCGTCAAGACAGGGTTTAGAGACCAAACATCCTGAGCATTTCGATCCACAATGCTTGTGTTGCTCTCGATTGTTATACCCATAGTTACATTTCTCATTATAATATCTGTATCCCAGGAATCCAGTGATACTGGTGATGGCATCGAAATGTTCATCGTGATGATAGACATAAATGTATTTTCCGTCTTTGAAACCTTTGCCTCGAAACAACAGAGGTCCACGCACTTCTTGAGAGTGTACTTTCAATGTGTAGCGTGGAGCTAAGACGTCTTGCAATTTTTACAATTCAGGAATTCCACAGGGTGTGTCTTTAGATATCCCCGTTTGCTGTAACAGGAGTTCTGCTTCTCTTCGTTGTTTGGCTCGGTCCGATCGTTGAATAGTTTTCCAGGCTCTTTTCTATTCTTCCGTGTCGTTCTTGTCGCCATACGTTTGTCCTACGACTATGGTACGTGCTAAATGCATCTTGTCTTGAGGGTTGTTAATTTGGACGAGGCTATTATTGGTGCTGCGAAGGTCGTCTACCAATAACATCGGTGATGTGAAACTTGTCGTTGGATTGCTGTACATGTTGAATCTTGTCGATGACTTTTTAAGGTGTCAGTTCTGACGGCCTGCTAAACTCGATCCAGACGGGGACTTCAGACTGTCGTGATAAATGGAGAGTGTCAAGCGATCGTCTTCCTTGGCTTGACATTGTCGTTTCAGTATGGTTAACAAAGAATCCCATACATCAGTGATGAACTCTTCTGCTTTCTCCAACGGTACGCCTGGCTCGAAATCTTTATACTTCACCATGTACGTGTAGGCCATGGTTCTAAATTTTCTAGAGGAGGGTTTATCCGTCTCTTGAATGTGGTAGTACTTTTCAGGTGTTGTACTTTGGTTTGACGAAGACTCTCTGGGTCTGGATTCTGGTTCACTCATGTCATCTTCAAAATCGCTGGCATGCATATGAGCCAAGACATCATGCGATCATTTCATCTTGAGTGAAAAATGTCAAATGACTGCATTTTAAACTCCATGGTCCCCTATATATAATTACGGCCAGTGTCTTGCCTATATAATGGGCCAGTGTCTTCGCTCCAAGTATTCATTTCACTCTCAATACGACCAGAAAGATGGAAGAGCCAACACAGATCGAACTTCTGATCAGAGCTTTCCGATGTGTTATACATAAGTTTTCTTCAGAGAAGCCGACGGACAACTCCCCCTCCTTTCGAAATAAAAATCAAGATACTTGCTATACCTGTCAGAAGACAGGGCATTGGTCATCAGAGTGTCCAGACCGTCAAAAGGCAAGACAGGTGTTAAAAGAGACAAAAGTCAAGATACCTATTATCATTGTCAAGATAAAGGACATTGATCTTCAGACTTCCCTAAGAAACAACAGGAGCAGGAGGCAGAGAGGGATTCCGAACAGGAACAAGAAGAAGTACGCTCCTACAACGAAGACTGCAGACACGTGCAGAAAGAGAAGAAAAGAAAAAGACGAGAAAAAAGTGGGGAAGAAGAGGAGGAAAAACTTGTGACAGTGAAGAAATTCCAAAAAAAGGAGAGAGTGCACAAAGAGAAAGAAGAAGCTAATGAACTTTTTAAATTGATATGTAGTGAATTGGAATGTACATTTGTACCAGAATATACCAGGAAAGAGAAACGTAAGTGTGTCTCTCAGTTTTGATTTTTAGAAAAAGGACTTACACTTACACACTCACACACGTACATCATAGAGAAAAAAGGGATTTTGAGTTTTAATTGATTTTGGCAAATGATACTATCTCTTTTCTAGAGTGGCGGGTGGCCCTGAAAAGGACTGTTGGGTGTTTGTTTGTTTATTTTTGCTTTTTTAAAAAACAAACTCAGGAACGGGAAGTAATGAGCTTTAACTGCCTTATCCCTTTGCCACGGCCAAAGCCTACTTCGGGACCTGCTCCTGTCGATGATTTGGTAGAAATCACTGGGGTTGGTATCTCAGGCGTAGTAGGTGTGTGAACAGGGTTGGGCTGTTTGGTTCGAGAAGGTCTTTTTTACTTGGGTCGTAATAAAGAAGTCTGATACATTTATTCAGATTCATTAACTCTGCCAAAATGTCTAAGAGTACCGTCACCGTTTGACTTTCACCGTCCTCCTTTTCTCCTAGACCTTGTTTCTTCTCTGCTTCTTCTTCTTGTCGTTTTCTTCTTGCCTCTTCTTCTTTTCCCTGTTGCGGTTGAAGAAGAAAAGCTTGTTCTGCTTCTTCTGCTGTTGCAAAAATTTCTCCAATTCGCTATTCTGTCTCTGTTTAAAATCCTCGACCTACGGTAAGGAAGGAGAAGGTGGTGAAGGTGCTGGTACCCGAACAAATTCTTGTGAAGAAGAGAGAAAATCCACTCAATCCCAATTAAGATCGTTCTCTTCTAAAAGTAGGACTGTGTTTGCTTTAGTTGCCGCTGCTATGACGTCGCTTCTCGTCTCCACGGCCGGTGCACCCTAATTCATGTTCTTCTTAGTTTCCGTCATGATCTTACTCTTTCGCATTGATTCACTGCGCACGGACGCTAGCGCACATATATTGGGAATGTGACGTCACAGGTATCTCTCTTCGAATTGGAAGACAGACTCCGCACTGTGAATGAATTTTGTAATGCGTGTTATAATTGGTGAAAAAACTCAATCCATTTCGATCCGCTCTTCCACTATAAATAACCGCGGTTCACTTCATTCCCTTCACCGGTTCTCGGCACAAGATGTGGATTAACGTAGAATCGTCTAACCTCCGATCGTCGATGCTTTTCAACCCGGACTATCACATGTATGTCAAATCGTCATGGGCTATCACCCACATCACCGAGACGGCCCTTTGGAAACGAAGGATCTATGTGGAGAGACATGGCTGTCTGAAGAGAGTCTTAATCTACGGTCCAGAAGTCAGATGAAGTTTGAGGGAGAGAAGAAGATCAGTGAGATGCCCTCTATGTTATCTGAATGGTGTTAACAAAAAAAAAACAAAGGCCCTTTTCAGGGCCATTCATATGTCTAGAAAAGATTTGCTATCTTGCCATATTTGTGTCTTTGTTTATTTCTTTGTTTATGTCTATCAAGTTATATGTCCCGCCCCGCCAGGCGATGTTTGTGTTTGTTGGTCAGTACCGCGCGGGAGTTCGTTCCCGCCCTACCAAGATTTATAACTTTTTTCCCGCTGTTCCTGTTCCGCCCAATTGAGGTCAGCCACTTGCAACATTCTTGCCAATGTCCAGTACCGTGACGTCACCCCTGTTCCATTCCTATTGTCCCTATACAGACCCAATTGTCACCAAAGTGGCCCATTAAATTCCCATGTTAAATTCCCGTTGTCGCCAGTTTTGATATACCCATTATTAACGTCAAGTCGCAATTGTCGCTAATGTGGCCCCTATCACTACTAGAAGTATTTCCGTGTTTAATTTTGTATTCATCACGTGACTCTTTCAAGACCGTTATACCCGTATAACGTTATACCAGTATTATCTACGCACATTATACGACGTTCTCTTTTCAGTAGTGTAAATATAGATACCCTGGACGATTTATGTTTTTGTGAGTATTTTATTTTGGGGGTTTTTTGTTTGCTTTCTTTTTGTTGTTGTTTTTATGTGTGTTCTTTTTACATCCTGTATACGAGAGTTACGAGAATACTCTAAATAAGAAATAAACGTAACTAGACCAAAAACACGAAAGGCATTCTGTCCCAAATCAAAAATCAATAGAACATACTATATGTTTCAGTGTATCACCATAGCAATAAAATCAAACTAAAACATTATTATACCCGGGAAAAAAAAAAAAAAAACTTTGCTGATGATTTGTAAATCATCAAGACTTTACTGGACTAGATAGACTTAAATTATATTTTACTAGACCATTCAGGATGTCATTAAATTAGACCAGCCAGACTTAAGAAACAGCAATTTGTTTTAGACAAGGATTAAAATAGCTCATTTGCATGCACATACATTACAATTCAATTTACATCGGTTACATAAATTTGGAAAAAACCATGCAGTTATCTCACGTAGCTTCACATCAACTTCTTCCGCTAATAAGGCTGTAAATGAACTGAATTCTTTAACTGCTATAAGGCAGAAGGATATGTAGGCCTAATGTACTACAAATTTCGCAAGACATCAAACGATGCAGATATTGCTCATAGGGTCACTTGAATAAAAAGGTATTAAAGAGGCAAAATTTAATCCTGCAACAGTCCCCGCACAATTAAAACATCTTTAACAAATTCAGACATAGGCAAAGTAACGATTACTGGGATAAACATTGATGGTTTGAATATCATCTGTAGCCGGTTACAAAATGTGATAACCTATTCCTGGCCTTGTAACACAAAGCGTATTTAGCAAGATCCCAGACTTTTCTTAATACCAAGCGTTAAACTTTAATTGAAACATTGCAATGCATCTGTCTCAGATACAACCCAGTGCTATACATTCACCGTAATCTGCTATTGTAAGACAGAATACAGAACGTCTTTACTCAAACATTATGCAAGCACATACAAACATACGGATTCACAAACATACGAACCCTGTGTGCTTTCTTTGACAGTTCAGGCATTTGGAGATAAAGTCATTTAAACACTAGCAACACGTAAGTTCATTACTTAGCGTTTGCGAAATCGTGACAATCTGCTTGAATGATACTAATTTGTACATGAAATGGAGAGATTGTTACACAATAATTAAATGTGATGAATATAACTATAGCTCATGCAAAAGGAAGGGGGGAAATATATTTTATGAGCATTTTTGTAACATTTAAGTTTCATTAGATTTTTTTTTTGTCCGAAAACTTATTATACAGTAAATCGTGTCATTTACACTCTGTACAGGAGCTGCTTAAGACTGCGTATAACAAATATCGCTTAGGTTAATATACCACAGGTAAATGGTTAAGGTACTGACCGTTTCGGCACTAGTTTAAATTACTCATGGAACGAAATATTATAGTTATGCAGCAAAGTGCTGAGTAAAAATTTTAGTTTGTGTTCAACGATGCTTGGTAAATGGCATTCTTGTCATATTGCTGGCAATTAAAACTCATTGAATAAAAGTGACTTATAACAGTTCTCGTCACATGAAATTCTATATTTTCATAGCCGCAGAGTGTTATTCCTAGCTCAGAGGATGCTTTTATCAATAACAATATGTGGCATCTTGCATCAGTTAGCAAATGTTTGTTATCGCTGCTCTTAATGGGGGGATTGCTACCAAACTTTACACTCCTCCTCAAGTGATAGTTCTATCTTGTATACTTGGTACTAAATAAAAATGGCGTCGATCTTAAGTCCAATATGGCTGCCAGTTGATTTCACTACTCACCAGATACAAAGAAGAAATTGTCTTAAGTTTTTATGATTCCTAGAAATTATTTCCGGCCATTAGAAAATCAGTCCCTGCAAGTGACTCTTGTTAACGTTCAAAATACTTGTGAAAATCAAATGCATTAGAACTGTTGGGATCTTGCGGCAATATAATGTTTCAAATTTTTCTCAAATGAAATCTGTCCATAATAGCCATATATTAGAATTTTGTATATTGAGACATGTTATATTTTTGCTGTCGGGAGACGAATATAAATCAAATGACATTTCTTATACACCTTTTAGTTTGTTGTATTTACATTGTCACAGAATCGTGTATAGTTATTATTTACGTGCATTTGGAACAAAATGTAAATGTTTGGTAAATTCAAACATTATATTACGGAAAGTCTTGTCAGTAAGAGGTCCACTTTACGGCGCAATATCTCCAGCCGTAGAGGTATGTGAATTGCGAAATTGTTCTTTTCCCATCTGTATTATAGGGTAGCACTGTCTTGTTTTATTGTTCTAACATTTATTGTCCATTTTTGGATAGTACCGAACTATGTAATGCAATGTTATATTTATTGTAGTCTGTTTTCAAGTTTTTAATACTGAACAGAAGAATTGCATCCACATTAATATTGGATATATTGAGGGACGAGAGAATGTTACTTAAAGTTCAATAAGATTCTAACTGTTCGATGCAGATTGGCATATGAACCTGATTATTGTGATAATCTTGTACCGTAGTCCGGTTGAAATAATTTACTATGAAGTAATTAACTCTACTTACGCGCATGCTTAACGTATGTCTTTTTATTGTATACGTTACCGTGTCGCATGTACTACACGGCTTTAGGCATTATATTTTCAGATGTTTGTGGGGGTTTTTTGGCAGCTATCGTTTGACTGAGCGGTGACGATGTGTTTGTAGGGGTCTACCCAGTCTGTTTGAGCTGCCTGTGTTGGGCAATGTGGCAGCTTTAGAGCTGTCGATGCTATCCGCTTTGGAGCCGAGATGTGTCTGAACTGTGCTATCTGTAATATGATGGAGGGGTGGTCTTAGCCGCGACGCTGGTTTGCATGTCGAGTAGTGGTCTGTGTGACTTGGTATGTATCTAGTGTGCTGCTGTCGGTGGTGACGTTGGCTCGGAGGAAGATGGTGGTTATCTCATGTTGAGGGACCAAAGCTCCGGGACCAACGGGCCTGCAGGGAACAAAGGGGTCCAAGGGGTCTTTAGGCAGGCTGGGAGGGGCGGGCCATTTGTGTTTGCTCTTTGACCATTCGACAGCGGTGGGGCTAAGGGTGCCATGTGGTTGTCATCTGGACTCCACAGGTTGTCTCCCACCTTTGGGTTACATACCACTATCGCTACTCACCAGAAAAACCACCGTCATCGCTATTAGACCAGAAATATAATCATTATAGCTATTTGAGCTAACATCATTATCCCTATCTGAGCGAAAAATGTTTGTTATTTGTGTGAACATCGTTATCGTTATTTATTTGGAAATCATTATCATTATTTATTTGCAACTTCATTTATAGCCATTTGAGTGAAAACTTTTGTTCATTTTTACAAAATCATTTACCACTGTTTGAGTGAAATCACTTTGTTTGAGTCATTAACCTTTGTTTCTTTTTTGCGTTTAATTTTTTTCCAATATCAGTTCATTTTTCGTTTAAATTGCGATTCGTTCTAGTTAGGAACTGTATTATTTATCCGTTATTTAACTCGGTGCGCATCATTGTGTTAAACATCCAATATTTGGATTTTTGCGCAATAGTTTGATATAGGGTTTTTCTACCTTTAAATCATCTATAAATAAACATCGTATTTTCGTAACCATTCTAAGTGTCTTCGTCGTGATCTGACCCCAACCCAGTTCATCTTGTTACATATAGACTGTTTTCATAGCAACTTTTTATAGAAACTCGACACCGATACATCACAATTATACTTTGTGGACGCACTTGACATTTAACATTTATATGCAAAATCACTAAGCAACCCAGTTTTATGGTATTAAAATTATTTAGCTCTAATTCTAACATTTTCAACTGTCTCCCTGGGGTTATTTTTATTTACTATAATACTTGTTGACAACTGGTAAGAGTTACATCATATTTTGAATGAAAATAGATAAAAAGTTATCAACATAAATGATTAGCGTATTGAATTAATGTTGCCTTATCAATATGTGTGATTCGCAAGGAGAACTGCTTAAATGTCCGAGACAAAGAACATAGTAAATTTCATCAACGCATTTCGTTGGACACAAGTTTTAAAGTTTCATTCAGGACGTTACTGCAAAAACTAGTTGATTACAAGATATGGTCACAGTCTTAACATTCTTCAAGGAGTTTTTCAAACTGTTACTGTCTTTGTCTATGTTTGAGTTTAGCAAAGCATATTTAATTGTGCAAGGAGTTTTGCAAGATTAGATTATGCTGTCATTTTGTTTCTGTAACCTTTCTCTTAATATGTGCTACGTTCAATTTATCGCAATAATACTTATAATCATTATATATATATATATATATATATATATATATATATATATATATATATATATATATATATATAAGGAGCTCCATTGTCATTGGTTGAACCCAGCAAGCTGTAAAATGAGAACTACCACAGTGTAACAGTTATGCCATCTGCCTCTTTTACACTCTTTAATTCTATAGCAACATTTTGACTGCCTTTGGCAGAGCTCTGGACTCGCTTGAGAAAAATTCAAATTTAACTTGATTTTCTTCACGCAGAATACCTTTAGGTATTTGGTTTCAAATTAATACAATGTTTCTCAGATTACAATTTCAGCTGTTGTTTGTTTGTGCAAGACATAATCATCACCTTTACCTGGATAGTCCAATATTACCAGTTGAAGATAGAGCAATGTGCTAGAAGAGCGCATACATCAGTGATATATTTTATGTCTTCTGTCACAATCAAGATTCCACGAATACCGTCTTTAGGCACTATCTACGATATGGCAACTGATCTGCCTCATGTACCGCAAAAATATGTGACAAGAAAACCGTGAGTGGTACCTTTCCTTTATCCAGAACGCAGACTAAACTTTAGTTGTCCATTTGAAACAAACACATCTACTTTGCGTATCAATTTTATCGCTCAAAGAAATGTGATTCGATCCGTTTAGAACCTTGCTTTTGTAATTTCTGAAAAACTCGAAATGTGACAATGTGATCTCAATATTTGTCGTGAAATGGAGCGATATCTGATGGAGTGTGCTTGACGGTAGGATAAAGTGTCGTGTGTGTGTGTGTGTGTGTGTGTGTGTGTGTCTTACTTCTCAGGCTACTAAGTCATGTATGTTAGATACAACTCTACGTCATGATAATGATCAGAAGCGAATGTTCATATTCTCAGGGTCAACTAAAGAAACCCCATGCTTAGACTTTTGAAGCTTATTAAGATTTGTGCACGTTAAAGCTGGACAACAACATAATTTGTCTTCATTCTAGATTCCACTCATTCTCATTGGTTAAAACATTTTGTAGTACATGAAAGAGATGTTACTGTATCACCCTGTAGTTCCTGCGAATTTATTAGTATTGTTTTGTGGTTTTTTCGTGGGTTTTTTATATTTCCGTGACAGCAGCCAATCAGTTAAGAATGGCTGTTGCATTCAATAGAAACAGCCTTAAAGGCTTAACAGAAAGTAGAATGTTCATTGAATTCAGTCAGTTGTCTTTGTCTAAGATGAAATAGCTGGCAGCTGTGATTTAACACGTTCCGGAAAGGCCACCTTCACTAAAAAAAAAAAACACTTACGGAATTGTCATACAGATGCATACTCCATGGAATGCTGAAAATCATATTCTAAAGTCTTAACATGTTGATTCCAAGTTATAACAAAAATAGTCTTGGTTTGGGTGAAAGTTTAAGTTAAAGAACAAAACTGGATCTCATTTTTATAAGATGTAGAAAAATGAAAGAAGCATAAAGTGAAATTATTTAGAGTAAAAAGACCTTGATAACGGACGTGAGCGTCGACGTGTATGCGGCAAACATCCCGAAGCCAAACACGAAGCCATAGGTAGCTGCGAAGGCAATGAAAGACTTTTGCAGGGTGAAATAACTCAGCAACACTGATCCACTGAAAAAAAAAGATTTAACGATTCTCGAATCTTCTTACTGGTTCATAAAATTATAAAGATTTCCATTCACAGAGAACATTACACTAGTCATATATGTTTTATGTACAGATATCCCAAATGAATGTTTCAGGTTTATATGAGTCTTTCACATTTATCAAAGTTCTTCCTTAATATGAAACAACATTTCCAACACTTTTCTTTTTCCAGGTAAGGCGGCTTTTAAAGGTTATAAAATATACATACCAAATACCCGTGCCGGACTGTTATAAAGGCTGTAGAATGGACATGCCAAATACCAATGCAAAACTGATGAAAGGCTGTAGGATGGACATACCAAATACCGATACAAGACTGTTTGAAGGCTGTAGAATGGACATACCAAATTCCTATGCAAGACTGTTTAAAGGCTGTAGAATGGACATACGAAATTCGATGCAAGACTGTTTAAAGGCTGTAGAATGGACATACCAAATTTCTATGCAAGACTTTTTTAAAGGCTGTAGAATGGACATACGAAATTCGATGCAAGACTGTTTAAAGGCTGTAGAATGGACATACCAAATTTCTATGCAAGACTTTTTTAAAGGCTGTAGAATGGACATACGAAATTCGATGCAAAACTGTTTAAAGGCTGTAAAATGGACATACCAAATTCCTATGCAAGACTGTTTAAAGGCCGTAGAATGGACATACCAAATACCGATGCGAATGTTTGGCGGAAATGTTTTATTATGCTTGACACTGAATTGGATAATGTTGGAGAGTAATAAAATGAAATTGTAATTATATCGGAGAGTAATGCAATGGAATTGTAATAATGTCGGAGAGTAGTAAAATGAAATTGTAATAATGTCGAAGAGTAATACAATGAAATTTGTAATAATGTCGGAGAGTAATAAAATGAAATTGTAAGTGTATGGGCCATTCTATCCAAGACTGCAAACCAAGATTTTTAAGTTAAATCTGGTGTAGTCTACAGATTTAACAGAATGAGAACCTTGTAGTCATGCTTTAGTTTGTAATTTAATTAATTAAACAATAAAACTGTGATTTGGATATTAGGAAGGCAAACCCGGATAAAACATGATTTTAAAACTGCAGCAGTTGATAATATGGGACTCTCAAATGAAAGTATTTGCAGAACTGAACGTTATCTTCACTTTTAAATGCAATTGCATCGATAATCTGAATTTCAATACTTAAATGTTGAAAAAATAAAATGTATGCCTTCAAGATTACAGAGCAGCAGTATTGATATTAAAGACATAATGTTTGAACTTTGAGACAGACGTTTTAAATATTTTATGAAGCAGATTGTATTATTTAAGGCTTAATGAGACCAAACAGCTATTTCAGTTTCTATTTTGCAATATGTACCAAATAAATTCAGATCCAACTGAAACTTTATAATTCAGTTATCGAATATTTCAATATAACGCCAAATACAGTACCGATATTCTGTGTAACATTTTTAGCGGTGTCAAATATTGGTGATGAATTTACATTTTGAAGCAAAACGTAATTTTAATTAGTTTAAGTCTTATAGAATTCATGGTGTCTGTGTGATCTCTGCAGACCATAGGTACTGCGTTACCTCTTTGTTTCACTGTTCATGTGAATTGTGCAAGTGACGAGCGGTATTAGTGAGGTAACTTTATAATGAGTGATGTTCTAACAAGGCTATATTTAATAGTTCATTAGCATAAAAATACAGAGTAATTAATCATGATGTTCTAACAACGTATTACTAAGCTGACGGGTTCTTTGATACATGTTACCAAGCTGTCGGGATCCTTGATACCTATTATCAAGTTGACGGGTTCCTTGATATCTATTACCAAGTTGACGGGTTCTTGACAATATCTATGCTATAAGAATAGCAACGGTGCATACTGGTTTAGTGAAGGACTATTGTATACAGCTATTAAACATGCATGTAAGCATCTTTTGGCAAGCATTAAATAAGCAAATACATTCTTGCCTGAAAAATGCACATCCCACTGTGGTTGAAATTCTTGTACCGAACCTCGTGAAAAGAAGGCCCCCTACCACGTTACCGATTGACTGGCTCACCTTCGCTATGTTCGGGACCCACAGACCGTCCACATTGTTACGGTTCTTCTCGCCGACCCTATATCTCAGATACGAGATTATATAGGGGCTGAAGTTTCCTGCAATTGACAGAAATATTGTTAGGAAGTCTTAATTTGTGCAGAAATTCTTGGTATGTTTGTATCACATTTAAGTATGTATATGTAGATGTATTTAAGTACGTATGTATCTCTCTCTCTCTCTCTCTCTCTCTCTCTCTCTCTCCACTGTACTCATGTTAGACGTAAATCGTGAGACAGCTTCTATATATACCGCATGATTTGGTCCATCCCGTCAATTTATTATTTAATACTTAATACGCAAGTAAAACGGTTTCCAGTACAGTTCAACAATATATTATACCATGAAAAATAGCATCTGAATTAATATTACTTTTCTACTTTTCTTATATGATTTAATAACGTGTTCCTCGGACCATATCTTTGACAAGTCTCTAATTTCAAACAGTTTGTCAAAAAATGCACATAATATTGGAAATAATTCTTTTCTTTTCATATAAATACTTTTTAATGTATCTGTTTCTTTGAATCGTGCAACCGGCAAATATGTATCTGCTTACCGCTTTATCACCCCAATACACACATTGATTACACGACACCCTGTCTGATTACATCAATCCAATAATAAGGTATGGTTATCACACATGTGACCATAATGTCCTGAATATTTGAAGTCCTATATCACGCGAATAATCATCTGGTAAGAGAGACATGTGACGGTACTATCATTTATAACAACACCAGGGTTAGTAGACGTGCGAGCATTTATATCGCCACACAATAGATAATAACAATTCATATGATACATGTTCAATATCGACTGAAACAAAGCCAAGAAGCCTGTCAAAATTATTCGTTTCTCTCATTGATCAACGACTGCCTTCTTCTGGTAAAGATCAACAAATAAATCAGCATTCAAGTTTAGTGTCTTACCATGAAGTTTCATTTGTATAGCATCATCCTTACTATAAAATATACAGAATGCTATCTAATTTTATAATTCAGTCCGACTGTACAGCGCAGTCTGATTTTACAATACAATCTGATGTTTTTGCGCATCCACGAGTTCCTGACGTACTTTGCCAATGTAATTATAATCGCTCTTAAAATCTAAGTACAATATGTTTGAAAAATAATTTCTTAGCTTATCACTCCTAGTTTCACCTGTTAATAAAACTGTGCACCGACAGGTTTTCGAGCGAGTCCCCAACTCGAGTCAAACATAAAATATGATAGTGTGTGCAGGTACACCTTTCGCATGTTACAACCAACAGGAAAACCTGTCTCTTGAGTTAAACTAAACAGAGACAATACGCAATTATCTGGCACATTTTCATATTCACAGTTTGCTTGCCAGGTACACCATTCTCTCGGTATAATTGATTTTTTTCGCACGCAGCTGAGACAGACATTTTAATAGCATATTCATTTACGTAATGAAATAAAATAACCTTAATATATCCGTATCTAATCATTTCAGTCTTATAAGAGACATTCTCTATTAATATCAGCAACAACAGCAACAGTGGTAAGAATATCGTAGTAGTAGTAGTAGTAGTAGTAGTAGTAGTAGTGTCTGAATATTATATTAACATTTATTGAAATAAACACGATTGATCTTATAAAGACGATTTTGAGATCAACATTCGACATTTGTATCAAAATATACTTGAAATAAACAGTTTTCTCTAAACATTTTTAAACATACAGATTGGTATACTGCAAGTTAAAAAGTCATGTTAAGTACGAGTTTTAACTTTGCTGAGCATGCGCTTTAGCTGTACGCCAGTGATTCATTTTAGTGAAATATAGGTACTAATTTGCTTAAAAAGTATTCATTTCAAAACAAGCTACTAAATAACTTCATCGAAACATCTGTCTCACTCAAAAGTTTAAAAATGAAATGAAATTCTCCAATATTTGTTCTTAATAAATGTCAATTTTCTTGAGTAGTTTGATTGGTATTTTGGATGTTTTGAAACTGAGTAACTCCAATACATTTCGAATGAAGTACGGTTATATTAACTTGAGTACAGGGGGCGTTAAACTTAAACAAACAAGAACAACAAGGATAATAATAATAATAATAATAATAATAATAATAATAATAATAATGCGATGATCATACAAATGTTGATTACAACGACGATAGCATATCGAAATTTGCTATAGAAAAGAGACGACGATGATAATAAAAGTAATCGATATAAAAAAACAACTCACCAAAAGTATAATATGTTCCTAAAGTCAAATGAATCAATATTCCTCCCAAAATTACAACAATTGCTCTCCATGTAAGTTTTCTTTGAGGCGCTTCTGAGTTCGGATTGATGTTTCCGGCAGCCATCGTCACATATTGGAGTATAAAATTTCAGTTTACTAGGACACACGTGGTATGAATGAGTTTATCAGTTCAGGTCAAACCCACTATACCCAACTTGCTATCATTCTTATATGTCCTATTGGTGACTATTATCGACCCAATTATGTAAAGTAAGTAAACATTGTTTTGACTGTACACGAACGTAGACAATTGACTTTAGTCAATGTGTCATACGATAAATAGTGTGTGTGTGTGTGTGTGTGTGTGTGTGTGTGTGTGTGTGTGTGATTTGGACTTTAAACGTAGCTTTAAAATGTTTCAGTCATATCCCTACGATGCCTGCAGTGTAGCAGTTTATAATGATGTCTAGCACTGGGGCATCATGCCAAAGACGTGTAGCATCATGTCCCACCCAATCACATTATCCTGACACCCGGCCGACCAGTCCTAACAGTAACCTCATAATGCTGAGCGCCAAGCGAGGCAGCTGCTAGTACCATACTTATAAGTCTTTGGTATGACTCGGTCGGGGTTCGAACCCGCGACCTCCCGCATCCGAGGCGGACGCTCTAACCACTTAGTCCACCGGAGGGGTCTAAAATAGAGATGAATTAGATGTCTTCACCTGCCACTGTCTGTCCGCCCTCCGTTACAATGCAGTCCCATGTTACATCATTGACATATTTATTATGTATCTGACCATTTACGAATAGAAGATTTTTCATGAATGTTCATTTAAGTGAAATTTATGAGCCAGTTAATGTTATATCTATTGAAACGATTGGCGAGCTAGAGATTATCACACCACAAAAACTACTATTTTTGCTCAATAATACAGCAAAACAGAGTAGTGAAATGGTTTTCAAGAACATCGGATGATTCGATATTATAGGTAAATCTCGATGGCGTTTATTTACAGCATGTTGGAGTAATAGTTTTCAATGAAAATTTAGCAATGAACACCATGATGATTGAGAAGCAGAGGCAGAGAGTCAAAATAGTAAAAATAGTAGTATGAAAGTGTATGCCCTGGCTCAGTTGACCTCATTTATGAACCCTTTTTTTTAGCAAATGTTTGAAAATTTAGATTTAGTTTTAAACCACATTCAGACTAAATTCTACTTTCTAAACTAAAAGCATAATAGTTTTGTCCATTTCTTGCCATTTAGTTAATTCTGGTAGACAATAGACAAAAACTGCTTTCTAACACTTTTTGACTAAATTCTACGTAATACATTAAAACACTAACTTTATAGTCCATTTTTGCTTTTGTGTTTAATGCTTTGAAAATTTTACAAAAGACTGTTTTGCACTTAAATCAACACTGATTTTCAAAATCTGTGTTCCATTCCTTCGTTGTTTTTTTGCTTTTTTTAGCTTTTTAAAGCAAAAAAAAAATTTATAAAGATTAAAGACAATAACACCTGCTTACAATACTAAAATGTAATGAACAGCAACTTGATGTCATATTTACTGACTTAATAGATTGACAAAATAAAAAGCCATATCTTTATAACAGCAATGTGTTGCCTTGTCTGCGCTAAATCACGAATTTTGTTTCTACTTTTGTCGGTATAAATTACTATTCGGTACATGAAGCCGTTATGAAAAGTTTTATATGAATAAAACATGGACTTATGTTTTTAAAAGATGTAAAAAAACAAAAAATAAACAAACTTACAAGCATTGCCCTTTGTTAATGTCCAGCAACAATGATTAATGCAAAAGTTCCCAAAGTAATAGCAGATACATTCAAAACTATAAAATGATATTACACACTATTACAAAACATTAGGTACATTAATATTCACAAATTAAAATTTTATAATGACAATCCAAGGAATAGGTACGGACCACATTGCAATATCAAATTTGGCATCACTAAATAAATTAGGCGGTATGAATTGCAACATCAGGATCCGGAATATCTGATATGCAATTATCAAAAAAAAAAAAAAGATTATCAAATTTACTAAGATCAATATATAGGTTTCATATATAATTTCGGATCTGAAAACTATTATCATAATGCGCAGTAATATTAGCAGATAATGAAGTATTTAATCCAACTAATAATAACATAAATTTATAACAATTTAGCATAATGTGCAATAACTCTAATATTCCTCCAAATCATAAATAGAAATATATTAATGAAAAAATAAATGTCTTATTGATAATGGCCACGAATGACATAGAACTTTAAATCAAGAATTTGGTGAACCCAGCTCAGCTGTTTTATGAAGCCTGAATAATTAAAACATTTGTTATCGCCTGATAAAAAAGGATGGATTTATTATTTGTCTACGACACAGCAATTGTCTAACAGATGAAAGATTAGCTAATTTAAATGAAAATATTAGGTTGTATGTCATATTTGCTACGTAAAATGACAACATTAGGTCGTATGTCATATTTGCTAAGTAAATGAAAGTATTAGGTCGTATGTCTCATTAGCTAGGTTGAATGAAAGTATTAGATCGTATTTTATTAAGTATTTTAACGTATTTTATTAGCTTAGTTAAATTAAGGTATGCGGTGGTATGTCATAAGTATTTTAGGTGCTCAAGTACCAAATAGAAAAGCTATCAGACTGTCTTCTACATTTGAAACAGACTGAGTAAAATTGTTGTTTGAAAATAAATATTTTAGATGAGCAAGGCTTTGATCACAAATGAAAAAAATTGCAATACAATTTCAGTACTATATATCAAATTCAAAAGTTCAACAAAACTATGCAGTTTGTGACGACGATATATTATTTATAAAAGGTGAGATGATTATGAAAACATGTATCATAGTTGCTTAAAATAACAAGATACATAAGTCATCAGGCTGATTTAGTTTAGAAATAAATAGTTCCATAATAATGACGTGATAAACGTAGTACTGTATCATCTGCTACAAATATGTTATAAATCGTCAAAAGAGAATCAGCAAAGAAATAAAAATGATACAAACCAACCTAAACTACTACTTAAATTAAAATCACAAATACAACATAAATTACAGACTGAAAACATTGATTGCGTATAGATCAGACTGAATCAATTAATACTGAAACACGTGAAACCCTCTCAGAAGTATCAAACATTAGAACAAAACACAATTTATTATTTGTACCAATGTCTTAAAGTGCAATGCTCACTTTTCAATGAAAACGAATAGTTTATCCCGTTTCGGTGCGTGCACGAGTGTGTGTTGCGAGCGCTCCTAAGATAACACTATTAATCATAAATTGTTTATATAGACGTTTTAAAGAACTATCGACTGCTTATGCGTGAATGACGTCATGTGTCACATTTTTGGAAATGACCTCAAATTGCCTAGCTTGAATTACGGTCAATGACCTGGTTCAAAAATTGAGTTTGGGTATGTTGACGTGATAATAATGACCTGGTTTGAACTGATGCACTAGCCTTTATGTAAAGTACATCAGACGAGAGGTTGCTAATGTCATTAACTAACACAAACGTGACTGAAAGTTTGGAGGCCGTTCAATTATACAACCTTGTTTGTATTCATATTCTTTGTGGTTTCCAGTTTAGAGAGTCTTCTTTATGTGCTACCAAAAAACCGTCAGGAATTTTTATTTATCATCAGTGAAAGTAGTACGAAAGTTAGGAAATGTTTGACCATACCCTCTACTACTTTAAAATGAAAACTTAAAAATGCAGGCAGCTAAGAGAGAACTTTGAAAATGAAACCTCATACTGGTCAAGAGAACACAGTTTTTGAAACGGTCGCTGCTTGACAAAAACAGGTGATAATTGATTCTTCATCAGGAAGTATGGAATATCGATCGCAACTGAAGTGGTTTGGTTTTCTCTGTTGCGGGGGAAACAACAACAGTCCATCATAAGGAATCCAAGACAAGATTGTTTCTTTTCAAATTCTGAGTGTTGAAACGATGTCTCATATTCTTGAACGATATGATTGTCAAACTGAAGTGCCCATATTAGATGTAAGATCAGCGCTATTTTCATACAGGACGAAAGAAATATCATTAGAAGTCTTCCGGTGAAAACCCACTGTAAATGTGGACATCCATTCAAGGGGACGAGCGATAACAAGATTTTTAAGACGAACGCAACATTGGCCATATTTGATTTCAGGTTCGTACCCTCGTTACCTGGGACCAGCTATACGTCATAGGAAGTCTTTTGATGAAACGCCCAAGTCGATATCGCCACACATTCAGGAGGAGTAGCTACAAGATTTTTAATATAGCCCCAATGGTGTATATTATTATTTTCATTGTGGACTGATGAGATATCATATAAAACTTCTGATGAAACCCACGAAGATACAACTTTCCATTTAGGAGGAGTAGCGATAACAAGATCTTCTTGATTGATGATTTGGCGGTCTTATAAGGCTGGCTTTAATTTTATTCAGATCCAACTAGACATCATAAAAAGTCTTTCAGGTGTAAATCAGTCTTGGAAATTTCCTTAAAATCTCAATAAAACTGTACAACTCCAGGCAAGTTCTGTACATCAACTAAATAGTAATTATAATTTGAATGTAAATATAACTTTGCATTACGTTTCCAGAATTTGCAATCAATTACAATTGATAAGTATTTTTTACAGGAACTGATTACAATTTTACATTTCAAGTAACCAATTACTTAATTTATTACTTTAATAATTCATTACTATAAAACACTGGATAATGAAGAGATTAATAGTTATAGTAACTCCATATTAAAATGTGTAATGCATACATGTAATCATGAATGTGTTTGTGTGTGTTTGTTAAACTATGTTTACTAGTTTGAAATGTTTGCACTTGTATTTTCTTCTAGATTCAGTGGTAAAAATATACTTTGTCGGTCACTGAAATGGACTAATCTTACCATAACCTCTTATAATCAAGAAATGAAAACAATTCGCACATCATGCATAATGAAATAGGTCATGGTCACGTCAAGCCTTAAGGACAAGCCGATGATGCCATTGACATTGGTTCAAGGGCGCGCACTGTTCATCAGGAACTATAAAGATGGGCCCCCTGGAAACAGTGACATAATGTACATTACACCCATGCTAGTGGACCAGTTTCTATTACACCCACAACAGATGTGATCAACAATATCAAAGCTCACAAACTTTATGAACAAAGTCATTGCCGTAGATTTAAACTGGGTCATTCTACGTCACTTCCATCCTCAAATGTGACCTATGGCGTCATTTGCATAAGCAGTTGACTGGATTATAGTGAGGTCCTGATCTGCACCACTGGGTCATGCAGGTGAAACACATGCACAGACGATGTGATTCGAGCATGCACAATAGATGGGATAATAGTGATCCATACACTAGTATGGACTGCGTGACGTGGAGCTATTACGTCTTAAGAAAATTGATGGGAACATCCTATATTTTGCAGATTTCTAATTTTCTATTTCCTGTTAACTACGATGGTAGACCTGTAAAGGACGATTTTTTTTTAAAACACAACAATACACCAACGTATTGTATTAAAGCCCATTTAGTTTGGTGATCGAGTTTAAATTCTCTTTATAAAAAAATTTCTTTCAGTTATTCAGACCGTTTCTAACCCAAGAAAAAATTTTCAATGAATATTACACATGAATAAAAATTTAAACAAAGACAAAACACGTGCATGCACGACGATGAGTATTTACATCTGGTACCTTGCCCCTGTCAATGTCTATGAGTGTTGAATTTTCATACGCTCATCGTAGTCACCGTTTTGGGATAGACCATTTAATTTTGTGTTGTGGTGCATCCTGGGATTTTCTTAAGAGCTGAGATATTTGATTCTCTTTTGCCTCAAGGATGTCTTTTTTCAACGAATATAATGGATATAATAGGCTCTTTAAATCAGAGAAAATGTATTCTTTCAAGCTATTTGAGGGTCCCTTGTATAACATATCTTTAAACTACTGTCTCTTGGTATAATGTAAGACAGAAGCATTATGCCTCCATTTTAAATTAGTATCTCTTGGTATGATTTGAGAAAAGCATTATTCTTCCATTTTAAATTAGTTTCTCTTGGTATATTCTAAGAGAAAAACATCGTGTCTGCATTTTAAATGTGCTTTTCTTATCTTTAAATTCAACGCCTTTCTCATGTTCGTCGTTGAAGAAGAATGAAGCAATGAAACCTGAAACGAAAGTAATGCAAAACCATGATTACGGGTTATTCGTAATGCACAATTGTACTGGTAGGTGGGGGATGGTACTCTGATTGTGAAGAAATGAAAGAAATGGTTATAAATTATGGTAATAGTGATGTCCCATTTCTTTCTGTTGAGTAACATGCACCATTTAGTAACGATTGTGTGAAAGAATAAGTTATTATAAAATAATGTATACCTTTATGTACACCGACTTCGATGCAATGTACAAGAATATGAGGTATGTACGTAGTGAGAATGAAATGTTACTGGCAGGTATTAATACTCCATTTAGTAGCAAGGAGAAATGGAACTTGTACCAAATTTTGGACAAACCGAACATGAACCGTTTTCCTGCAGATACAGTTTGCAAACAAAATGGATTCTAGTCAGTCGTGAGCAACCTTGACAGTGGTTCATGAAAAATGTAGGAAGGCCTATATTGGCCATACACAGCAGTTTATGATTAAGAAAATTCTCTGTGTATTTTTGGTAATAATAAAAAAATAATAATGACACAAATTTTTGTCCCAAACATGATCTCCAAAATAAACGGTCTGGAATATTTTCATATTCTCTGCTCGAGTTGATTTCTTTATATGTTGTCCATCTATCTATCACAACTGGTTTTTCAGTGTTCTAGACTTTGTTAATTACTGTATCTTGACTTTAAATCTCTAACCACTTTCTAGGTGTCCTAGTAATGGGTTCAAGGCAAAATGTACAAAATCTAAGACTTTTCTCAAGCATTTTCCCTTAATGTAAATCACCAGCAACATTAAGCTGTCTCGTTGTATCCTGCTTTCTAAAGTATCCCATTTCTTTGCAAATGTCTACACTGTACAACGGTAAACTAATTACCCAATGTTCAAATGTCATACACAAAACATCATAAATAATTATTTATCGCAAATACAGGAAAATGTCACTATTTCACCACCAATATGTACTTAGCTATTTGTACAATAAATGTAAACTCTTTCTTTATATGTGGCCTATTCGCCACACCATTTTCTTAAAAGCAAATTCGTTATATCCCACTTATGCGCGTATACAAGAATTATTTAATATAAGTACTTAGTGGCAAGTACTTCTTGTTATCTTTGGAAGGGTATTTATAGTCAGGTCAGGCATCACGTGTTTCCGGCAGTAACAGTAGAAGGTACTAGCTGTGGCTCTTGACCCAGAGTGGATAGCTACACCTGGCTCACTCTTGTCAGACCTTTCTGGTGAATCGGGTGGTCTTATATACTTATTCCCCAGCCGTGAAGGCAGATGGAATAAGCTATGTGGACTTAGCAGGGCATCAGCTCAGGTGCAGCAGGAACTGATGACCACCCACTACATCCGGACCTATATCAACATTATCATGCCACTGGATTGAGACAGGCCCAGCTAAGAGAATGAAGGCGAATCTGTGCAACGTTAACTCACCTAAATGGAACACAAGCGCAAGTCATGACACTACTCCCGTCCCCCACTAAATGTTCATTTAAGTCCTGCGGTGATGGACGATCAGCAGGTGTGGGTACACTGGGAGCTGTAGCCGCATACCTGCAGAGCATAGGGTCGCTATTCACTAGATCAAAGCAACAGTGGAACTCGGCCGGCCCCTGTGTGACTGAGTAATCCATTTTAGAATCGCACTACTCATTTCCGTAGCACGATAAATGGGCTAGAAAAGTTTCCTTAAACATTTATACTTCATCTTAACCATAGTCAGCACCTTAGCGTCTGAAAACCTTGCAAGAAGACAAAGGTAACGCAACTCATCATTGGTGCCTGAAACATAGGCACACTAATGAATATTATATCATAATACAGAGAAGAACAGATTTAGCTGGTAGAGAACTTGTCAGATTCAACATGCAAACTGTAGAACTGAATGAAACTCGCCTAGCTGCGGAAAGCCAACTCACTGAAGTAGGAGCCGGCTACACCTACTTCTGGAGTGGCCAAAGTAAATTAGAGCAAACTGGTTTTGTGTTTGCCATCAAATCACAGTAAGTTATCACGCTTACAATCTGCCAAAGGGAGTGAATGACAGACTAATGCAAATGTGATTCCTACTCTCTGGAAAAAGACATTCAGCTCTCATCAGCGCCTATGCACCTACCATGGCCAACCCAGATGAGATCCGGTGTCTCTTATTCCATGAGTACCAAAGGCAGACAAGTTCATAATCTTTGGTGACCTTAATGCTAGAGTTGGCACAGATCACCAGACATTGCGCAGTGTCATTGGCAAAAAAAGGTGTTGGCAAATGCAGCAACAACGGACTCCTCTTGCTGTAAAAATGCGTTGAATACGACATCATAATCACCAACACAGTCTCCTGCCTGCCAAACCGCAAGAAGACGTCTTGGATGCACCCACCATCAAAGCACTGGCATTGTATTGACTATGTCATCATTATGAAAATAGACAGGTAGAATGTCCGAGAAGTGAGAAGTTCAGAATGCTGAAGTGATCACGGGTTCATAATAGCCAAGTTCAATATCCGGATTCATCTTAGCAGACAAACACAAGGGAAAAAGTACCCAAAGAGCTTAATGATGGCATTTTAAAACAGAAGGATGTGAAACTGGCATTTTTCGAAGAACTGTGCGGCCAAACGAATAAAAGATCAGAAAATATTGAGGAAAACTGGGCATCATTTAGAGACTCTGTGTACTCAACTGCATGCAATACTATCGGTCCTACCACACGTACACATCAACATTGGTTTGATCAGAACGAAATTGCCATACCACTACATCTGAATGAGAAACATTGGTCACAGAAGGCCTGAATTTGAAAAGAGCACTTCATCTAAGAAGGCAGCCTGCAACAACATTAAGGGGAGTGTCCAATGCAAACTCAGAGAGTTGCGATACCCATGGCGGAGCAACAGGGCAGATGAGAATCAGTCCTACACAGACGGGAATGACATGATGAACTTCTACGATGCTTTGAAGGCACTATACGGACCAAAGTCATCAGGAATATCTCCAATACTGAGTGCCGACAACGCCAATCTGCTCACTGAGAAAGAAATGCTACTTCAAAGATCGGCAGAACACATCAACAGCATCCTTAATCAATATTCGTCTATGAGCAAGTGGAAATCAACATAACACTTGCTGATCCTCCAATATTAACTGAAATTGTGAAAGCAATTGACCTGATGTCAAATGGCAAAGAACCTGGAGCAGATGTTATATCAGCAAACGTTTACAAAACCAGGGGCTCGCAAATGGTATAGAAAGGTACTGAACTTTTTCAACCAATGTGGACTCGGGGAAATATACCCAAGGTATACAAAGATACATCCGTTGTCTACTTGTACAAGTGGAGAGGTAACAGACAATTCTGCAACAACCATCAGGACATTTCCTTCCAGTCAATAGCTGGCAAAATACTTGCCAGGATTCTTCTCAATTGTCTTGTGTGTCACATCAATCAAGGGGTCCTGCTAGAATGTCAGTGTGATTTCAAGAAAGGACGAGGGACCACAAACATGGTGTTAGAAGCTCGTCAGCTCCATGATAAATGCCGGGAATAGAACTTCAATCTATATACGACTTTCATCGACCTGACAAGCACAGCTGACACAGTCAGTCGTGGAGGCCTTTGTAACATGATGGCAAAATTTGGTTGACCAGAGATATTCATCATCATGTTTCGGCCATTCCAATATGGCCTTGCCCGCTTGTGTCGTTGATGACAGCGAGTCATCTGAATTATTCCCAGTCACCAGTGGAGTCAAGGATGGCAATGTTTTGATTTCAACTTTCCTCAGTATTATGTTTTCTGCTTTGCTTAATGATGCTTGTCGTAGCCATGATACTGGGATAGATATTAGGTACCGGACTGACAGCAAGCTGTTTAATCTGAGGAGACTACAGACGAAGACAAAAGTTAAAGGAGTGACTGTTCGTGATCTCCAATTTGCTAACGAGTTTCAGGAATGTGAAATCTGAGTCTGATATGCAGCATGGTATGGTCAATTTCTCTTCAGTTTGTGACAATTTCGATCTCACAATCAATATCAAGAAGACAGACTATATGCACCAACATGTAACTGGAAAGATTTACGTGGAGCCCAGCATCACAGTAAATGTCCAAACCAGTGTGGCAGCGTACGAGTTCACCTATCTCGGCAGCGCACTGTTACGTGCAGTCCACATCAATGATGAAACCAACACCGGAATTGCTACAGCAAGTCGGACCATTGGCAGGCTATATGCAAATGTGTGGGAACGCAGAGGGATCAGTCTACAAACAAACCAAAGGTCTACAGAGCCATTGTGTTGCCGACTCTGCTGTATATTTGCGAAACCTGGACAGTACATATACGCCATGCCAAAAAGCTGAATCATTTCAACATGGACTGTCTGAGAAAACTAATGAGGATAAGATGACAGGGTTCCAGACAATGACGTTCCCACACGGGCAGGCATATGAAGCACCCATAATCCGTTGATGAAAACACAGTTGAGATGGGCCGGCACCTCACCAGGATGTCAGACTAGCTAATACCAAAAGATGATCTTCTACGGTGAGCCGAAGGAGGAAACACGGTCTCAGGGTGATCAGAAAAAACGTTTCAAAGACTCGCTCAAGTCATCTTTGAAACACTTCAACAACGACCCAGAGTCTTAGGTAGATCTCTCACAGGATCGCTCCACATGCCTGAGGTTCATCTATGCTGGAGTTACAGACTTTGAACAGAGCTCATTCACAATTTAGATTCTTACACACTACTAAATTTGATTATTGTGAACTCATTCAAATACATTCTGGATTACATCATTTTGTTACAAAAGGACATTCAAGACTATTGGGATTCATTTGGAATAGTCTCTCCGTTTGACTTGGAATAGTACATTTAGAATTTCTTGTGATTTAATTCACAATACTATTACAAAAATTTTAAATTTTCACTTTGCAACTTAAAGAAGTAAATTATTGTTACTTAAATTGTTGGTTTCGCGTTCTTTCTGTTACCTGCTTTGAGACCTAGAGTAGTAACACCTAAGAAAATATCAGCTGTTCAGATATAATGTAAAGAGACATTATCCATATTCAGCATTGGTCTTATGAGCAATAGATGATAACAGATACCGATGTACCCTTACACAAATCAACAGACTCCTCCTTGAATATACAAATCTCATATCATGCGTACACCGTATACCACTTTTTGCATTAATTAGAAACCTAGGAAAAGAGAAATTAGCAAACTTGTTATGTCACAGGGATTGAAGATGGAAGAAAAAGAAAGATAATTACAAAAGAAGACAAATGAAGGCAGAACAAGTTATAAAACGACTTCAATAGAACTGCTCTCTCTCTCTCTCTCTCTCTCTCTCTCTCTCTCTCTCTCTCTCTCTCTCTCTCTCACCTACAGCAACCACCCAGCGGATAGCAAGAAATCCCATGCCATCCTATCACACCTTTAAGTGATGTCCCAAGCAGAGCCGTTCCGGTTCAGGAAACAATCTAATGTATATATATATATATATATATATATATATATATATATATATATATATATATATATATATATATATATATATATATGTATGTATTTGATGTTGCAAACTTCAATGAAGGGTATTATGCTATCATAATACATACTGACACTGTGTACATGTTTTAGAGCGAGTTATCTTTCCCCAATCAAACTAGTAAACAAAAAACAACACCGGTTTATCTAACATGTAGCTCAATTTCCCATAATGAACCCTATTTCTCTTCAAATCATAATTTTACTATTTACGGCAGCTTGCGACTTTCCCTCATACCGAAACATACACGTCTCCACTATCTCGTGGTGGCCAATACCTTATACATAATTGCACCGATATTTGCCTTGTTTTAGCTAACGCATACCGTCTGCAGTCTTATTACAAGCTGAAATTATTTCCTTGCCTGACTCCGCAAAACCTTATTGTTCTTAACGAATCCCTAACTGCTGGATATAGAAATGGCTTATTGTTGGTGTTTTCAAGGCAGTGGTCCTTACCTGTGAAAGCCATATGGTGGTTCAATAAAAATGGTGTCCCCGCATCTACGATATGGAGCACTTATCAGAGTAGTAATCTTTCTCTAACTTAACACAAGGAAGTCAGTGTTACCTGTTATGTATATCTATATTTTCTGTAACTACTTGTAAATGATTTTATTTAATTTTCGTAATCTTTATTCATGGTCATAAACTGTATAGAATATTTTTTGTTATAGATTGTGTGCGTAATTGGGCTCTGTTGAAAACACAAATTACGCAGGATCTATAAATAGATGTTTACGTACCTGTTGACAATTAGTAATAATAATCATAATAATAAGACTTAAAATGGCGCCTGTGGCGTATTTTCTCAATGACTGATGGGATATGGAAGTTTCAAGAAGAATTCTGTGGATTCCCATTGGTTGCGCGAGGTCATGTAAATATACGTAATTAGTCGTAAATCAATAGTATATGTTGTCACATGGGGTCTATTGCGAACTACAGTCGCAATATACGGTGTATATAAGAAGAAAATTAAGCATTCAGTTTCATTTCGATTTCTGGAGCCACTCATACTTTTTGTGTTCCTGATATAAGCCTGGAGACATGTTTTATGTTGTACTTAGATATTTTTGGATAGGAAAAACTTTTGTTTGGGCTGTTCACTGGTGATAGAAAGTGCTCATTATTTGGACTCTAAAATTATTCTGGAACTATTATAAATTATTTTAAAGAATTTTGGACAACGCCGTCTTGACGACGTCATGGTTTTTGGAGGAAAGGTTCATTTACGATATTGAAAATTTTAAGAGACTTTACATTCGTTTAGGACTTTCATAGAGCTTTATAAGGACTAATTTTGATTCACTTCATTATACTGTAAGTTCCTCTCACATATTTCATTTATTACTTTAACAATTAAATTGTTTGTTAAGTTTTACAGAACTTGTTGGTTTTGCTTCTTTTCTGTTATTTAAGTTTGTGATCATAGAATCGTAACATACCAATCGCTGCAAACTTCTATCCAGTGGTGTGTCAGAGCGAGCACAACCTAGAACCATGTATAAGCAACGATCCCCAGCTGACGCCCATCATGTGGACTATACTTAAGACTTCCGCTAAACCAAAGGAAGCCGTTTTACTTGCCGTGGAGTACGAACTATTCTGCAATATGAAGTCTAGCTCTACTTCTTCAGGTGCAGTTGCAATATGGCGAGCCATCTGGATGCAGATCACCAGCAAATTGCCTTGGCTATCGACACGCCTGCTCAAAGTTGCTCAGGTCTACTGTTTGTGACCACACACGTTTCCCACATTAAAATACTGGTGTGCATCAGATGACGAAAAACAATGTGGTTTAATTAGGCTCAGTCCACTTGAAAGGGTTTTGCCTACAGGCTTTGATTAGTTTTGCTGAGTTATAAGCTGTGTTGAAAACCGACTTAAATTTAAAGATCGGTGCTCGGTTTAACAGATCCGATCAACCGTCGATTGTAATCGGTGGAGATATTTTCAATAGTTTTCATGGTACATATCTTTTCCACAGACTTGGAAACATTTCTGTGTCCCTATGTTTTCAACGGATTATCACTGACACCATCTTATCTTGCAAGAGCTCTGGAAGTCAAGTGTTACTGACCAATGACCCTCAGCTTCGCATTTCTGAAATGGCTCATGTTTTATCTAATCAAAACTTTTGGTAACTATGGACTGAAACGTTAAACTTAAAGGTGCGATTACTACATATTGCAATGAGAAAATTATTCGACTAATGAAAATCAAAACTGAATGCTTGCTCGTTTGACTTTTCTAATCACTCTTCGAATATTCGATGAAACGTCTTCTCGTTACTAACGAGAATATGATCTCTGCCCAAAGAAAGAGCATGGCAGCCGACCAGGCCTGGGTTGGAATAAGGTACGTTTGGTTAGAAATTCATCAGGCTTGGCCACTGAGCTAACCCATCTCGGCTGGACATTAGCCAGATCCGTCAAGACGCAATTTTCCAACGCTGTTTCTTCTAGATTGTAATGCTTCATGCAGAGCTGTCCGAAGTCTTACTACAATTCGCATAAAGCCAACTCATCTTACAAGAACCAAAGTTACTATAAATACTTTACTATGCCAGTGGTACATTACATTTGCAAATGGACTTCTCCAAGCTTCTATAAACGTGCTTCAGCAGCCATCTGGGGTATTCTCAGCCATTTCGTTGACCGTAATGTGACATCGGGCATACTGTGTGCTGTTATCACAATTGTGGATATTTATTTTCGGGAAGCAAATTAAAAATGATCCGTTTCTCACTATGAGGCTCCGTTTCTATTAGGATTACACTTGTAAACGCGTCAGTCAAGATTTTTCACATTAAAATATATTACGACCTTATGGTCTTAATCAAAGTAATAGAAAAGAGCAAAAACCAACAAGTTTTGTAAAATTCAACAAATAATTTATTTCTCTAGAATACAAAGTAAAAATTTAAAAAGAACTTACAGTATTACAAATTAAATCCCCAATAGTCCAACAAAGCGTCGATGTGCTATAGTCTTGAATGTACTAATGTGTCAGTGCCCTGAAAGTCTTCCAATTAGTCACAATAATATAATCCAAGATGTCCTTGTCTGAATTCACTGTAGTTCCTAATTAATGTTTATGTCCAATAATATTATTTAAGAGTATTTTGTATTTCCAGTGAAATAATTTGAACAAATTATTTCACCCACATTAAAATCTTAACAAAACAATAAGACTGATTCTGCCAAAAGATGTTAACGTAAGATCCAATAATTTCTCAAGTAAACAAGATTATATGAAGTAAGACACAAAAGAAAAGCGAGAATGTAGGACAAAAACCCATTTCTAGAAATTTCTATATTTTCAACAACAAGATAAACTCTGTTGCTAAAATTATAATAAAGAACATGGCAAACATAATGTCTTTGACGTAGACTAAGATAATAATCCTAATATTTAACCCATGCTCCTAGATCAATATTAACTATGTATTCTTTATTTACAAAATAAATACAGACTCATTTTCTCTTGTCAGGAACAAAACGAACTTGATTTTGGATACAGTTAAGTCCAAAATTCAATCATCCAGAGCATATGATGAATTAAAAAACTTATACACAATGCTAATTAAATATACATAGCAAATGTATGACGAGAGTTAAAGATATGTCTTTGCCTTTCACTTTAAGATTCAATTTGAATTTCAGATAAAATTATGCGTCAGACACAAACATTTCAGGGGCCCCGAGAGGCCGAAAGGTCTAAAGCGCTCACCGTTACGGATCATTGCCATCTCACCTCTGTCTGCGTGCGTTCGAGTCTCGGATTCGGCCAACCTGGGTATGTGAGAAAGCTTGCCAGTAGCTTCTCGTGGGTCGGTGGTTCTTTCCGGGGTTTTCCAGGGTTCTTCCTCTACCATTAATACTAACCGCCATGTATAGCCTATCTTGTGCTGAAAAATGACGTTAAAACCAACAACATCAACAAAAATTTCAGGCGTGCCATATATACCTTTGTTACGCAAAGTTTACATCATTCGAGTGTAAACTATTGTTTCAGTCTACACCCACGGCTTCATCACCGTTGATAAACTGGATTGCATCCCTATATTTCAAATATTTGAGCTGCTAAACATGTTGCTATGCGATATTCATATTACTCACAAGGATATTGTATTGAACATTTACATTTAATGAAGAAAAAGAAATGAATAAACACCCAATAAATAAAATATGCAGATATTAGAAACGAAGAAACGGTTTAAACCTATTTATGATCGAGACTAGTCCGTGATTTATTCCGATGTTATCCGCACCGTAGAGGTTTGAAAGGGATGCTGGCAGTGTTATCGATATTCCGCAAAAGGACATATAGATGACACATCCAGACGAAAAAGAATGGTTCGCCACCCCATTCCGACACGATAATGGTGGCCGTAAAACTGGCAAATATTGCAGTCACACACTGCATAGTAATCTGAAATGAAACAGAAATGAAACATCGTCACAAGAACCTCTTGATACCATTTTCCACATTATTTCTTTATGTTTCCTAGTTCTGTAATTTATTTGCCTTTCAGGAAATCAAGCTGTTTGCTCTGTTTCTTAGACGCTGAGACTCTGGTTCTTTTACACGATTCTATTCCAAAACAATGCAATGCGTATCAAGTACTACGTAATAGACTGGTATAATAAAGACCCAGAAAAGAAGAAAGAGACATAGATAATTTGAGGGATAGATAGACTGACATGCGGACATCCATGCCTTCATAAATACGTACAAAACATTCCTCCTTAAACGTGAATCGATTCATGAAGACTCCTCAGCAAGGGCGACCATTGCAATTAAAAATGGACGAACAAAATCCAACAAGTTCCAGAAAATGGTCGTTCTGAATAAATGTCTGGCCAAAGGACTGAAATCCGAAATTGAAATATTGACTATTTTCTTATAGAGAAGCAGTTCAGAAGTATTAAGATTATAACAATATCCGGTTTTGCAATGCATTATGGGCAAATACATGGTGTGGAGTTACCTTTAATTTACAATATTTATTTTCAATAGTATGACAATATGGGAGAGGATAAGAATTTACCAATTATTGAAAGTCATTCTCCCAAACGGTCAAAATATTCATAAGCTTAAAACAACCATGGGTTGGTTGAAATCTATTTTATGGTTTACCAGATGAAAAGGCCAAAAAGGTCGTTATGGCATGCGTGTGAAATAAGCACAACAACACAGCGTAACACTTTAACAGTTACTACACTACGGTAACTTTAGGCACACAAAAATCATAATTGCAATGATTTCAAAATTGTGACTTTGTTTAAACATTTTGTTTCAAATATCTGTAATTGGTATAGGATTAGATCGAAAGCCAATAGCTTATACTGTTCTCCTTTTACAATACAAACATTGTAAATATATATGAATATATGTCGGATGATATAAAATTTTAATGCCAAAGAAATAAACTGTACTAGATAATAATTAATGTGAAGAGTCTCTTGGTTAAACATTGACATTTAGTCAAGATTTATAAAACAGGAGAATGAACAACAAGGGACTAGGTGAAAGACGAGGATAAGGAAAAGAATGAAGTTAACAGGGAAATTGTCAATTAAAATGCGTTTAACAAGTTTAGCAATTAGGGAGAAAAAAAAGGGTTGGGACATAAATATATAAATAACAAAGGAACTAAAAAAGCGAGTTGAAAAGTGAACAATGCTTTTTTCGAAAGCGAGTCGTTGTGGAGGCGATGGCAAATCATTTGTAAAAATAGGGGAACTATGTTTGCAGCTATTCATGACCCGTGGAAGTGAATGCGTGATAGTAACATGTGCGCTTAAGTAAAAATGTTTGTTTTTCAATATGTTTATGAACTATATCTAAAATACGAATATTTATCTCACACGGAAGCGTTGTATCACATAAGAACGTATTTAAATATTAAATTACCATATTGTATTAGAGATTGAAACAGTTCGATGGGTTGTTCTTGGTAATAAATTCACATCTACAAAGAGGTGATACAATTATGTTCTTCGTAAGTAAATGTTGAATAAACGAATTGCAATTTATTCCAAGTCGGGAATGAATTTGAAATGTCTTTCTACCCCAATACAAGTGTCTTGGAACGTTAGTGTCGCGAGTATATTTTTCTACTTTTGAAGATGTTAATGAGGTCTATTTGACGAGTCTTAATAGAAAATATATTCCATTATCGAATGGCCGAAGGGAGAAACGAGTTGGAATAAAGATTTGTTCTACCAAATACTAATAGGAAATTGTTTACATTTGATAAATCCTAGTGAGTAATATCACTAACAGCTGGTGGAATCGGAGATGCTAAATAGGGAAACTTGAACCAGTTATCATTTTATACACGAGTGTAAGTTCATGTTTTTGTCCTCTGGATTCAAAACTTTCCTGTACCATTTCTCGGTGTAGTGCTTCAATAGATACTAATTTTGTTGCACCAGTGGCAATTCTGGTTGCCGTATTTGCTCACTAAGATTATTTTTCCAGGAGAGAGTTGAGCTTATGCGCTGTTACGGAGAAATTATCTACGATTAGAAATAAACTTGTATCATCTGCAAACACACTTATGTTGGAACGTATATCATATATCATTTATGTATATCAAGAAATGTTGGGGACCTACAACGGATCCCTGGGGCACACATACTTTGGGGACCTACAACGGATCCTTGGGGCACACATACTTTGGGGACCTACAACGGATCCTTGGGGCACACATACTTTGGTGACCTACAACGGATCCTTGGCGCACACATACTTTAATACTCCTTCAATTGTAAAACACGCCAGGAATAATAGTTAGCTGTCTTCTGCTTTTGAGATAGATATGGAACCATTTTATAAGAATTCATGTGATACCAGTATCTTCAATTTGTGAACGAGTCCTTTATGCCCACATTTAAACCTATGTCGCAAAACAACTCTAATGCCATTGCTTGGCAGAACTTATCATAGAGGCCAGTCAATTGATTAACTAGAATCACCTGGAATAAACCCAAACTTAAAATGTGTAAGAATGTTATTTTTACGGAAGTAATTAAATATGTGTTTAGGAACATGTCTTTCAGAAACTTTGCCAACAGTATTGAGAAGCGATATTGGGCTGTAATTAGATGAGATGGAACATCGCCCTCTTTAAAATTGGAAACCTTTTCTTCTGAAAAGTTGATTTTCTAATAGACTGGTTAAAAAGTGAACAAAGTGGATGTGAGTTCATTACACAGCTAACACAAAACATTTCGACCATGAGGACCAGACGCCTTACCAAGAGGAATTGTTTTGAGAACGTTATGTAAACTAACTAACCAACTAACCAACCAACTAATTAACCAACCAACCAACCAACCAACCAAATAAATAAAGCCAAATTCATCGGTAAGTATCGTACTGTTATGCTGAAGGTATGGAATAGAATGTGTACTGTGAGGGCTGATTAATAATTTATAAACTGACCACCAGTCTTTTGGATGATGTAGTGCATGATTTATGAGTTTGCACTAATTTTTCAGCATATAGCTATTTGGCCTCTCAAATTATAGAAATTATTTTGTTCTGCTGGGAACAAAATTTAGTCGAGTGAGATGTAACGATAGATTGTTTGGCTTTTAGATAGGGTCTCTTACGCTTGAATATTGAGCTTTTAATTGCAGGTTCTGATTGTTTAATATGACCAGTTCTGTTCGGAATACATGGTCACATATCAATACTGTGTAGACAGTCATATTGTTTAAATATTTGTCAATATCGTCACATTTCAAGCAAAGGTAAATAGTAGTGGAAGCTTTATGTCATAGGAGATTATGGTAGCTATGACCGTATATCCATATATGCCTCGGAGAAGTGTTACGTTCTTTGTTTTCTGTTGTTAAATATCCCATAAATGGGGCAATGCTATAAAATACTTTGATATAAGAACGGATCTCCAGCCCCACTGACTTACTTTCATTATTCATTTTAAGTAACAGGCCTATCTAGGTTGACGAGTTTTCAATGAAATAAGTGGGCTGATTAATGCTTTGGTGAAGGAAATGTTCATCACAGTGATTTTATTTTCTAATTTGAGGGTGGATTTAGAGTATTGAACTTAAAGTCGCCTGTTACAATCACATCTTTAATCCCCGCATCAACAGCAAGGTGTATGAATTCTATTATCATTGAAGCATTGTTACGAGTCTGTGCTCTTAAAATAAGTAACAGAAAATAGCGAAGACAAGCTTTGTAAAATTTAACAAATAATTTATTTCCCTAGAATACAAAGTGAAAAATGAGAAAAAAGAACTTACGGTATTGCGAATTAAATCCAAATTGTAATCCATGAATTAAAACAAGTCCTAGTAACAAAAAGTCCTGAATGAAACCGAGTTCGAATCCCGATGAAATCCGAAATTGAAGGCGATGACGTCAGTTATAGTTTGCTTCGTACTGATGTGTCAACAGTCTCTTGTTGAATCACAGAAAATATTATTCCAGATTTGTATTCAGAATAAATTCCAGTGAATGTCTTTTTCCAAGAATTTTGTCAGAGTACTGTTTTATTTCCAGAGAAAATAATCACTTGAATTCAATAATTTGAAGAAAATAAAAAAATTCAGCCCAAACTGGACACAACATAATACAACTTAAAGTTCTAGGTGTTACAGCACAACTGACAAAACTTCATCAAAAATCAGTTATGCGACTAATTAAGACGCAAAACATACTCGGATGAGGGTAAAAACGTCATTCTTCTGGAAAAAATAGAAGTTTGTTACCAATTGATATATGCTTAATATCACGTAATCCAGGTATGACCTTGACTCAGCCTAATGATTCTTACTCTTAGAAAGCTAACAGGAAAAGAAAGTTGTTTACCAAAACTGTCACTGATTTTGAAATAAGGTCAGGAACTAGATAAAATATTTCTATTATTAGTTGTTTACGTCAATGAAATTAAAAATAATTTTAAAAAATCAATCAGGTCAAACAAAACTGAAATCAACTTTTGGACAATCTCAAATCCAGTAAACAATGTTACATTACAATAGGATGTAATGGAATTAAAAAATTTAAAAACAAACAATTGAATTAAATATACCTAACAGTATACAGTTATTTGCATTGGTGGTCTATAGAATAAGCCTACCATAATTTATCTCTAAGTAAAAGTTCAATCAATAAGCATGCCAAAGAATTTAGTTTAAGCTTCTGTCGCCTTTTGAAATTAATCGTTTCTTTCGATTATATGATACCATCGTGTGTATCACCATCACTACATTATTTTTTCTAACTGGGTTGTATTAAAATTGTACGAAAAGGTCATTAGAACTAACTAGAGGGATTAAGCCAAGTTTCAGTTAAGGATTAAATATCAAATTCCTGCAGTTCTGCATGCAATGTATCTAACTTGGACAAAATACCTTGAATATTATAGTGCATAACTGAAAGGTGGAGTAAAACGTCAAGCAGATTGCAGGATGAAACCGATGAGTTAAATGTTTTGTATGAGGAACTACTGAGGGACAATGTAGAATCTGGTCCCGGATTCAGATGCATGTCACCTACTTTTGTTTGTACTTAGAGTACGAAGATGACCACGACATTACCAGCTGGTTTGGTTTCTGTGGGTACCTGAATGGCTGATCAAGCAAATTTATGCTCTGATCTGTCTGCGACTCACTTGACAGGAGATTTTATTTCGGTTTTGTTCACCAATGGAGCAAGTGCTGCAGTTCTGATATTTTTATTCCTTGCACTTCTCTACTTTCTCATAAAGAGTCGAAAGCGCTTAGGCTAGTTAGATTCTAGTTTTGCACTGTTCGTTGCCAGTTTATTGCATTTATCTTAATCAAGCCTTGACATACATGATCCCTTGCTGGATCCAGTGCACTTGAAAGGACTGTTATTCGCTATATGATTTGTATATATATATATATATATATATATATATATATGCAATAAACTGACTACAAACAGTGCAAAACTAGTATCCAACTAGCCTGAGCGTTTTCGACTCTTAATGAGTCTTTTTCAAAGGAATATACAAAACATAGACAAAACAAACAAATAAAACACAAAAACCGTTGTGTTTGCAAAACTCTACATGGCTGTTTCTAGATGAATTAAACCTTTAAATGTATTATGTCTCAACCAGCCTATATCAACAGATCACTTGCCTAGTAACGTGGAAAGAGGACACCGGATTCACACAGACTGAACAAAGAAATGGCTTGAATTGTGCTTGAATTTGGCTTGCCACGTTGTTTAACAATTCAGTATCCCTAGAAAGCACTTCATGTTTGGCACCCCATTATAACAGTCCCTGTCAGAGAAGAGTTTTATTCTATCTTAATACAGGCTAGCAGTAACACCATTTATACTGTATTCTAAAAAGGGTCGTCTTTACTGACCAAAATAAAAAGCCACACGTTTCTCCAGCCTCTGGCTCAGCTTCCTAGAAAGGACTCTGCATCCCTATGAATCATAATTTGAATATTTCCAGCAGCTTCGGATCTTCCCGCAGATTGTACTGATTTATATATATATATATATATATATATATATATATATATATATAGCAGTATATATATATATATATATATATATATATATATGAAGTTACCTATCCCGATTTTAAACACCTGATCCATAATTGAACCAATATTTGCTCTGTACAAGCCGAATCGATTTTTCTATCTAGACTTTGCTCAACTCCTGTTGTCCTAAACGAACCACTAACTGTTCAAGGTCAGGGTGGCCATTTTGCTCACGTTACCAGCACGATATTCCCTATCTAAAGCAAGCCAGAGATGATACATTACAGATCTGGTCGCACATGGCCCATTTACGATGCCCAGCATTTATCACAGCAATAAGCTCCCTCTAACTGGATTCTGGGAAAGTCGGAATTAACGTTCTCCCTAAATCTCTATACGCAGTGATGGGTCGCAGACAAAGCGATCTAGCTACCCGAAAAAAGTGACGTTCTCCAAATGTGCGTATCAGTTGTTGTCAATTTGTGTACTACACGGAACTCCGCTAAACCCATGGTAGCCCTGTTATTTGCCGTGAAGGACGCACTACGCTTCTGCACTAGAAATTGTAGCTCTACATTTTTGATGTATCAATAGCAATATGGTGAGCCACCCACCTGGATGCGGCTGAGTCACAAATTGCGTTGGCTATAGATAAGCCTGCTCAAGCTTGCTTAGGTCTAGAGTCTACTTCTATATCAGAGACGCATAACAACATTTTAGGTTGGCCGGACTAAATCCATTTGACCAAAAGCTTTGGTTACAATTGTTGCATTACGAAGAGTATTAGGAACCGATTTAAGTTTCAAACTCGATGATCAGTTTGATATATCCGATCAACCACCGACTTTAATCGGCTGGATATAGTTTCACTATTGTTCGTGGTAAATATCATTATCAAGCACGGAAAATATTTTATGGAATTATCAGTGTCACCAGGGTTATCTTTCCAAACCTCTGGATGTCTAGCCCTGATGAACTAGTAAGACTGCATATTTGAAAGGGTCCATCGTTGATCTATCAACATGCTGGGTTACCAAAGTGTGAAAACATTACAATTAAAGATGTTAAAGCTAAATATTCCAAAAAGGGAACTTTAATCGACTATTGGAACTCAAATATGAATGCTTGGTCATTTGCCTTTTTCAAACTATCTCCAGTTGTTTGGATGAAAGGTCATCGCATTACCAATGAGAGTATAGTGTCTGTCCGAGGACACAACAAGGCAACTGACCGGTCTTTGAATACTAGGAATAATATCGCGTTCATTTTTGCGTGTCATTCGACAGAACGTCTTTCCACAACTCCACTGAAAGATCTTAGTAAGCGAATGACAGTAACAGTCGACTCCGGGGCCCCATGTGACTGAATGGTCAAAGGTACTCGCCTTTGCAGGTCACTGGCATCTCACCTCTGTCGGTGTGGAGTCCAGTCTCGACTCAGCGAATGTGAGTAAGCTTGCCAGTAGCCTCCAGTGGGTCGGTGGTTCTTCCGGGGGGTTTACACGGGTCATTCATCCATTAAAATAGATTGGCCGCCATTATATAACCTATTATGTGCTGAAAAATGGCGTTAAACCACATACGTGTCCGTTGAATTTATTCCGCTTTCAATATGCATACTGAGTCCTATGGAAATTACTAAGTATGACGACTGGTATCTTTATTTAATTATTGTTTTTCTGAATGATTTCCCATCACCAAACCCCATAATGAAAGAAATTAATTACTAATTAGCCTATCTCTGGAATATAATGGAATGTACAAATAGAGACAGAACTTTGTGTAGCTTTATGTACAAAAGGAAACTAGGAATCCCTTTATTAGTCAGTGGCAAGAGTATAAAGAAGCAAGCACGTGAAAAAAATATCTTGTTGCAAGATTTTTTTCATTTACTTACAGTATGCAGTCTTCTAAAAATGTGTTTGAGCTGCCATTCTGAGCCTAAACTTGTTCGTTTACCATTATCCAACTTCAAATGCCAATAATGCGCAGTAATCGTACTTATGAGTGGATCGAACAAATGACCCATTTCCAACTATGAGAGACTCATTTGACTCGGATTATCCTTTTAAAGGGGTCGCTCAGAATTTTTTTAATGTATGACCAGGTCTGGGCAATTTACGTTTAAATTCAATTTCAATTTTGGAATATTTCGGCGGGACAAAATTATGTGGCAGACAAATATGAAATTCTTACGTACCATATACGCCTTTGTTAAATATAGTTTACATCAATCAATGTAAACTGAGGAGTCGTTCTGCATCCATGGTGTATTTTGGTTTATAGACTGGATGTCACACCGATGTTAAGAACGCTCGAGCTGTTAATCATCAAAGAGTTGTGTCATGTTATATTTTGTTATATGCACCCCCACCCCCATACACACAAGTAATCAGGGAATTAACGCCAATACAAATAAAATGAAAAGCAAATATTAAAAGTAGGAAAAAATGTGTTTTAACCTACTGTTATGATCGACTAAGTCCGTAGTTTCTCCCAATATTTTCAGCACCATAAAAGGTTCGAAAGGGATGCTGGAGGTGCAGCATACATGCCTGAGAAGGACATATAGGGGAGCAGCAGGGAGGGTGAACCCTACAAATTGAGTTTCGAGCAAGTTTGTCCAAAAATAAAGATTCACACGAAAAAAACTAAAAAAGGAGGTCAATAACGTCAAACTGAAACCTCTAACTTATCGAAATTCTCTCCACAGTATCACTGCAGCGTTAGTTCGCGCTGTTACTTCGCCGTTGACATCCGTGTTTATAAAATTTTGTGAGTGTTCGTTTATGTAATCGTGCGTGTCATTTTTGTCAGTCCACCCTCCCTGCTGCTGTGGTTTTTATCCAAATATTGTATCGAGTCCGTTACGATATCTCGACCTCAGATCATGTAAATTTATTGTTATAGAACCAAACGGAGTAGCTTGTGCTTTTGAAAAAAAGTGTTTGAACTTAATCATATCCATGTCCCCTGAACACCAAGTATAATAAATATTTTGCAGCGTATGATTATCAACTCCGTTAAACACAATTAAATATTACAGTTATCCCTGATCACTTTAGGTATTTGTGTATAACGCTGTGTAACATAAATCACGTCTGTATTTTTATGTCTACCTCGAGAAAATATCCGGGCAGGATTTGATTGTTTGTCCAGCATAACATCATCGTATACTACTAAATTATTAATACTTCCATCAAGGTCATCTACAGATGGCGCTTCATCAATATCAGTTATAAAGTCAATAACGTCACTGTCTTCATTCAGCAACTTTGCATTTTCATTAAAATCCTTAAGTACTTCATAGCATCGCTGATCATCCACGGATGGTGCTACTAAATATAATTTATCCCACTTCAGCCATCTCATTATCAGATTAAGTAATAATTGCGTCTTACCTGATCCAGATGGACCTATTATTATCATCCTGATAGAATTCGGTAGCGCTGGGTGATGTTTTACTGGCTCTTGTTTTCGTGTCGCCGAAAAGTCAATTATATCCATAATAATAAATAATATGAATTTATATTGTGTTCGATGCAGGGCAGCCACGTCCACCACTGGATTAATAACAATAATAACAAAAAATAAAAAGCGTGCACTGACAGGTAGGTGTGAAAAATGTGGCACAAAAAAATATAAATTTATTTCAAGTATAAAGACAGGAGGTGATATCACCGCTTCGTTGGGAAAATTACCAGGATTACCGTGGGCGAAATATCCCGGGGAAAAGCACTTACCGGGTTATAATTATTGTGGGCCAGGAACTCGTTTAGATATTCGTCTTGACAATCAAGATCAACCTCGGCCTGGTGAATATCCCGTAAATGGAATCGATCAAGCATGTTACGTTCACGATATTGCTTATCGAGATAAAAATTTACAACAACGACATCTCGCCGATATAAAATTAATTCATGCCATAAATAATGTAAAAGATAAATCACTTCGAGAAAAATTAGCTGCTTTTCTGGTAAAAGCTGGTATGAAAGGTAAAATAATGCTAGGGGCTGGGTAATTAATTATATGAATATTATAATGGAGTCCATTTATTATTCCCCGAGAGGATATTGGAAGGGCAAAGCAGCAATTAGTAAACTTGCTGAAGCTGCAAAAGTCTCACGTGCTGTTGCTGCAGCATGGTTAACATGACAGGCAATATGGCAAATATATCTACGTCCACCTACAAAAAATTCAGTACGCGTATTTTGATGTCAGCATCCCCAATTAAGTTCATCAAGCAGATATTTTGTTTTTACTGCACGATACTATTAAAACACGTGGACGTAAATCACGCACATACAAATAAGTTTTAACTGTCGTTGACGTTGTAAGTAGATATAAAGAAGCAGAACCACTGTCAACAAAGACAGCAACTGAAGTTGCATCTGCGTTTGAACGAATTTATCAACAAGGATCCGGATCACAGTTGCTACAAGTTGATCCTGGCAAAGAATTTCTCAGTGCAGTATCATCTCTGATGAAAAAACATAACATTAAAATCAGACAAGGACACACTGCAATTCATCGTGATCAGGCAATAGTTGAATGATTTAATTGAACACTCGCTGAGTGGTTATTTGGATACCAGTATGCGAAGGAAATAATTCAGGCAGATACAAGATCTCGTGAATGGGTTGCTAGATTACCAAGTGTGATAGCTGCGTTACATAATGAAATTACTCGTGCAACTTCTATGAAACCTATTAATGCAATTACAAAAAAAACATATACCCCGTAGCGATGGTTACGGACGACGTGACTTTTCAAAACAACCAGTGTTAGGTAATGTGACTGTAAGATATTTATATGAACCTGGTGAACTTGAAGGGGGTAAAAAAAGAGCAACTGATCCTATCTGGAGTGTGACTACACATAAAATTTCTAGTGTGGTTAGATCCACTGGTAGACCCGCCATCTACAGACTGGATTCAAATGCTCCTCAATGTGGATTTGTGCGTGAACAATTACAAGTAATTCCTGAAGACACACAATTACCGCCGCGTTCACTTTTGTAAACTAGCGCCCCTGCGTCGATTGCATTCAAGACATGTCAATGTGACATTATCACGTGTATGACCAAGATCACTATTAATTCTGTCTACAGCGAACTGTCTTTGATTATTACTCGAATATTCCCATAGCATATTACAGTTACAACTTGCACAATGATTATTCTGTCGTTGTTTTAGCGTCATAATAAATTCAATATCAATATTAAAATCGCGATTATTTTTTTTGTCACATTGCTTATAACCAAATAGTTTTTTTCTTATTACGCCAACACTAACAGTTTGATTATTATTTTTTGTGGAGTCTATGACAACTCTATATGCAGTTGAGATATTCTCCTGACTATAGATACTGCGAGATAAACTAAATTTGACCATTCTATTCTATCATTGACAATCCAGATATTTGTTTCAGTAATAGTTAGTCCTTGTGACGAATGAATCATTATGGCGTATCCCAATTTCCATGGTGAGTTATTCATATTCAACGAGCTCTCAACAACATCAATATGAACTAAAACAATATCATTCAATACAAGATTTTGTTTCTGGACACTTTCAGTGTCTCGTCGTGGAACTTCAACTTCAATATTCTGTTGTCGAGTATCTGCTGGGCGATAACATAATGGTACAGGTAACATTGGAAATCTTTCCTTGTGTAACAGAAATAATTTCTCTTGCAATTCATCACGAACTATTTTTGTACTCGCAACTATCAAATCATTTGGTGTCCATAAATTCCAAAAACTGTTCACAGGAGTTTCCGGAATTATTTCACACATTATCTCACATTGTATTTTATCTGGCTGTAGTCCGATTAATCTTTTAAATTCTTTCAGAGGTTCATCAATGGCTCTATGATCATCATTTATTTCTTCATAATAATCCACAAATGATTTTAACCACTCATGTGGAGACTGCCCAATGAAAGGTGGTGGTTGACCAGGATCGCCGCACATAATTACCGCAGTATTTTTTGTCAGTAACCAATCAAGAAATATTTTTAAAGTTTTTAATGATACTGTACAAATCTCATCCCAGATGATGATTTTGGGAATATATTTTTCACCCATTCGCTCAGGTGTCCACGTATCTCCACACCATCTGAAGAAACTATGATAAGTTTGCGATTTTACTCCTCGTTGTTTTATTTCTCTTGCTAGTCTGTGTGTAGGTGTCAACACAATCATGTCCAACAACAAAGTCGTCAATGAAGAACTCTGCCGAAATAATTCAATCGCACGTGTTGTTTTACCAGATCCTCCAGGTCCATTGAGATAAATGGTTTTATGTCTCGCCACGGGATCAAATACACATGGTGATGTTGATACTGATATTTGATTGTCATTACCGTAATATATTTCCTCGATATCAACGTCTGCTGATTCAGAATAATCAAGTATACTTTCTTGTTTTATTCGCCATGATCCCCATTCGCCGCTACCGAGTAATGGTTTTACCAAATCCACGTACGCGTTATTTATATAAAATGAATCCGTAGCAACTCTGACAGCATAACAAGCAAATCTATTTATCATCGATAATAAATTTATAGAAACGTAAGCGAGCACAGAAGATCTTAAATGAGCAAATTGTGGTGACTCACCATCGATATAACTCACGATTGTACCTAATTTCGTTCCGTCTGACAAATAAACATTACTTCTGCTTATAAATGTTCCTTTGTTCGTTGTATCAGTGATTATAAAATCTAACTCAGCATCATCCATGATTAATCTTGTACAATGTCGTTTATGATCATATGATCCTCCTTGAGTAAACTTACCGATTATTTTCCTACTGAGATCTTTTTCAACTTTATTTTAATAATCAATTTTATCCGAATCTTCGCCTGACTCTGTCAGGGGTGAATGTTTCTTTTGTTGTGGTAACCAAACTTGTTTCTGCGAATGATATGATATAATAGCTTCACTTACGCTCAACGACACTAAGATTCCCGCATCAAGCATGTATCGTAATAGCACTATTGGAACCCAATATTTTTCTGAGAAATGTCTACCAAACCACGCATAAACGATCGGATGAAGATTACTACGGAACTTAAATGATTTTACACAAGCAAATCCAGTTAAATCAAAATCAGGTAATGGTCCATTTATCGCAACTCTTGTCATTTCATGTGTGGGATGTCCGAATCGATCAAAATATTCAGAACAGTCTCCGTATCCAAGAAAACTTCCAGGATAACATGCAACCATATCAACGGATATAACTTTACGATGATCGCATTGGGTATTCCATAATCCGCCATGTCCATATTCGACACAACTTTTCTGGATATCTTCAAGGAATTCTGATCGTGTCGGCTACCATGAATTTTTCTTCTGAGCAAAGTGAGCCGCAACTGATGGAACTGTAAAACAATTATTCAATAATTGTTCAACTTCAGAATTATATTCACACCAAAGGCGTTGTGCAAGATTCTTCGTTTCTTCATGGAGAGATTCTCTATGGTAAATATCTCCGTTTGGTTTTACAAACTGATTATTATATGCGGATTCTGAACTCTGAAATAACCAAACAGATACAGGGTCGCTCTTACTGATATCGCTGATAGCATCAAATATATAATCGTCATAAAATTTAAAGGTCCTATCTCGTGGAAATATTGTTACAGTATCAGTCCATGCATGTGCGTTATGATCAATGATTGTTATAGGTTTCCATTTTTTATATATTTCGGTTCATACAAAATTTCTCCGGTTAGTGTTTTTACTGTTATTGGAAATCTCAATTTCTTTTCTAGCTTAGCAACGTCGCTGATAGATGCTCTGGTATCTCTAACTGTTTCTGCCCACTCATCTATTTTTATAAGTCTTAGATCTGTTAAACCGTTTCCGCGTATTGCTTTTGAGAAATGTTCCATGACACGTTCAGCTACACAATTTATTCTCCTTGACAATTTCATTGGTTTGAGATCCCCAACGTTAGGTTTACTATTTAGCGGATATATTGCATATATAACTGCCGTGACAGGATACGCTCGTTCATAATATGGTTTATCAATACCGGTTAGCACACCTGGCTTGGATTGTTTATTTAATGTAACAGTATTATTTCCAGTATGAAGCCGTACAGGTTCACGTTTATCACGAATAATCCAAGTGTCATCATCTGTCTGCACAATTAATTTTACTAAAATAATATATTGCTGATTGTCGAGATAGCTAATAATATTTTTACCTCGTTCGTCGCTCATTCTAGCATCGACAACAACACCACTGGTGTCATTCATGATCCTGAATGTCGACCAAGTATGAGCCGCACCATCGTTGTGAAATTATTTTTTACTTTCACGGATACGATTGGTTATATCACTATTTATTAAAGCCAGATCTTGCATCGAAAAATTAAATTCAGATTTTGGTAATTTATCAAGATCAAATCTTGCGGTGGAAGGTTCAATTGTGGATAATCTCTCAAATTGCTCCATACTATATTTAAAGCAAATATATGTTTAATTAAACTTTAATTATATATATAATGATTCAAACAAGCAATAAATGCCGATGGCTTATGATTGGATTTTCAACTCCTTGTAATAAATCATGCGTGAATGAATTTTGTGGCCAACACATGCAAAGTTTCCGAAGAGGTAGTCTAGGACCAAAACCATGTTTACGATGCGGTGTTGGGGTCAAAAAAGAAACCCAGTTGTGTGTAAAGTGCAGTGGTAAAAGATACAGAGAGCTGAAACGATATTATGATAAGAAGTCATCAGGTGAATCTCCGTTAAAAACCGCTGAAGACTATCTGGCCAGATTTCAAAATAATCATTTAGACAAATAATATTATATATATAAATGGAGCAAAAGGAATTTGTGAAACATCCCGTCATTAAAAATTATGAAGCATCTCGTGATGGTGTCATCAGACATTGTCAAAGGAAAAACCAGTCAGTGTTGTTAGTAATACTGGTTATTTCAGATTTACTGCCGGGGGAAAAAGATATTTATCCCATAGGTTCATCTTCGAGTGTTTTCATGGGGTCATCGAAGACGGACTTGTAATTGATCACGTTGATCGAAATCGCAAAAATAATAATTTATCTAACCTGCGTGTTGTTACACAGAGTCAGAATAATATACTTGGAAATACTGGAAAATATAAAATGTTTAAAAAGAGGTTGGTTATATCTACAAATACAGAGACAGGTGAAGAGAGAATTTTCCCATCCATGTATGCGGCTGGTAAATATTTTGGTATTCACTCGTGTGCAGTACAATTTGCGGCAGATAATTCAATAAGATCAGCATATTCAGTTAAATACGATCAAAGAATCACGTTCCGGTATGTATAATAAAGCGAGATAAATCCGTCATCGCTGATAGAACAATCAAGTAGTTGTCCCCCTTTTTACTGTTATTGCCTATACATATTCAGTGATAAGAATCCGTCATCGTTGATAGAGTAATTGTGGTACTACAGTCTAATCGTAATGATTAAATATCTCTCCAGTCCAAACATCTCAACTATATTACAGAAAATATATCCTCAAACAAACATAAAAACCTCAACTGTGATATTATATCATTGTACACATATAGATCGCAGCAGACGACACTAAACTGAATGAATCTACGCAGTTCTGTAGTAGGTGGAATATACCAGAATAATATTGATCCAACACATTTACCAACACAGTTCTGGCCATAACAGTGTTACAGTTGAAAATACAGTATTTTAACAAGACAGAAACGGCAGAAATATATAAAATTGCAGATTTTATTCAGAATCAGAATATACTAGTAAATACGAGTTTAGTGTTATCACGTGTGAGACAGTGCTAATAATTATATACTTAAATTTAACTATATATTCATAAGAACTCCGACAGCCGTGTGGTTAAGGCGTCCAAACTTTGTTCGGCGAGCGGATCCACTAGTGTATATTCTCTGCATGTTCGAGTCTCCAAAAATGCATTCGGCGATAGATGCTATTACAATTGGGGAGCGCCTGCAGGCAGTTGATGACGAGATATGAGATTGTAAAAAAAACCCAACTAATTCCAGGTGTATAACTCGCCTGGCACCCCTGAACCTCAAAGCGCCGGGGTTCACTTAGGGGGTGTTTTTATTACCCCGCAATCCAACAATTACATATCCGACGTCATCAACCTGCTCGGCAGGTACTTCCTTTTGCTTTTTTATTCTGATTAATTTAGAAATATTTTTTATTCACATTAATTCAAAAATATATCTATTCAGAAATATATTTTTATTTAAACAAATAATTTATAATATATCAAATAATGAATCACGAAAACATCACATCAATTTTTCTGCTATTAAGAAATTACAAAACAGCGGTGTAAAAATATCTGACCAGCTTGATCCTGAAAAAATAATGAGCGATTCTGAATCATTACAATTTCGGAGATCAGAAAATAGATATACCTTGCACTCCAATTATAGATTCATAAAGTTGATCCAACAGGCAATGTTACGATTGCTGGCAGCAATCACGGATACGCAGGTGAAATTATTTGTGCCGTTATCACGGGCCATCGAGCGGGTTAGGTTAGAATTATCTCACAAATACGAAACGAAAAGGCTCGTACATGCTCGTATAAAACAACTGAAAGATATCATGGTGATGATGGAGTTGATGGACAAGGACGTGGAAGAATTACTGGCTAAAGATAAAGATGACGACGATGTCATTGAGTGTGACTGTAGTGACTGTGTCACCAGTGACAACGTCACCAGTGACAACGACGACGAAGCTAGAATACCCACTTGTAAAGTTGTCCCAGCTGATTTTAAACCGTAAAAAAATAATTATGGTTGAAACCTGATGGAAGTGTACAATTATTATATATTATATAAAAAATGTATACTTTCGCCAACAATGATAGTCGCAAATGAAATATTTTGTTTTGCTTGGTGCCTTCCGCCATGATGTAATCACGGACTACGATGACGTTGATGACGAAGTCATTACGAACGCACATACAGGTTTATATTTAGCGACTCCGACCTAAGATCGAGCAAGTGGCCAGATTGGTCAGTAAGTTTGAAATGTATCCGTGATAAGAGACGACTATGACATCGCAGATAAACAACGTTGATTGGTTCTGATACAATCAAATAACCTGGAGGAACTTGAGGGGTAAACGAGTAGAGAATATATCCTTGTTGGGCCTGATTGGATTTATTAGTGTCCACTTGATAACTGCCGTCGACGACGTCACATACTAGATTTACCGCGATCGTTGATGTGATATTAACGATGCCCGGTGAGACATGACGGCCTTCGTTGTATGGATTATTATTGTATCGGAGAATATTTGGTGGTGGAGTTACTTTTCTCCACGACTCAAGGATCGCGGAAAACATATCTGCGATGTTAAGTTCGATTTTTGGAATAATATTATAATCACGGTATTCTTTTTTATTATCTTTTAAATATTCTTTTATATCGAAACGTGGTGCTATAAATTCATCAATACCATATTTTGTAATAAATACTTTTTCAGTAAATTTAGCGTTTTCATCTATCACATCTATCATATGTGTATAGTCAGATATTACTGCGTTTAGATGCTTAATTGAATCAATGATATTTTTTTTTTTTACGTCTTCGTTGTAATTTTTTGTTAAATCAATAATTAAATTTTTACATATTTATGAATTCTATCAAATTCATCTATGATCTGTTCAAAATAAAAAATAGTTTATGATAACCAATACTTTGACCCGATTCGCCTCTAACTTGTATCCGATAAAGATCTGGTAATAAAAATATTTTTTGTCCATCATCGGCGATAAAATATTCATCAACGTTCCATGGATAATCATTTCTGTATTTAGGTGTTTTAATAAATAATTTTTCATTCGTCGTCAAAAACTCATCTAGACGTGGTTGTGGCGGACCTTCATATGTTGGTTGAATATCTGTCCATCCCAACACTGATCTAATCGAAGACTGATATATATCCACGGCGTAGTCCGGCGATAATATTTCAATCGCCGAAGACAACGTTGGCTCGTGGACGGTAATGGCAATCTTTGATTCTTTTCCAGTGATAGATTTAATTCTGCGTTGGAATTCTTCATTGATCTGTTCTATTTGATAACTTCCCGTTGGAATACTAACTACTTGCCAATCAGGAGTTCCATCGGGTTTGTTTTTATTTGCAAATACTAATGAATTATTCGGTTGTAGTCCACAGAATGATTTTGACCTAATGTTGGGCCAACTATAATAAACCCGTAATTGCGCTAGACCTATCTCGGATGCTGGTATTGCAGTTGGAAAATTAATACTGAATTCAGGCAAAGTCGAACTCGCTGATATCATTGTGGTTCTTACCGGAGCAGTATTAGTGACTATCTGTTGTAGTAATTGTTGCGATCGCTGATCCTGTGACGCAGTCACTGGCGTTGACATTATTATACTATTATTGTTTTAAATCCTGTTCATGATTTTTTCATTAACGACGTTGTCGTCGAATACTTCATTGTAGATCTTTATTGCGATACTGAATTCTTCATCGGATATTATTCCACCATTAAGTGACGAAGAAATCAACGATGACAATTTAGAATATGCGGTCGTTGCAGTATGTAATTTCATCTTATACTCGTTCAATTTTTCATTCGTGCACGTATTTATCTTTTTCGCGATAATATTAAATATTCCAGCGATCGTCGTTGACGATGAACAATGATTGTTACAACGATCGGCGCCGTCATCGTCAGCGTTGATAATACTAAGCCGGTTCCAGCAACTAGCGTAGAAACTGAATAAACCATAATATCAACGACGGTTGCACGTCTACGATATTTCTTTATTTTTGCTGTATAATTATCGCTGATGGTTTTTAATTTATTCTGCCATGTTATTACTTGATCGTATCTGTATCTGTGAGCGCAATCAACGTCAACGTCTATCATTATACTTAATTGTTGTTGTCTAAGATGTTGTTCTTTAGACAATAGGTGGTGTTTCAGCTACAAATTCTATGCACCACCAGTAGGGCGCCGAGGTTAATTTTTTATCATCTGATACCAGCATAAACGTTTCTTCGGTATCTTTATTTAACACTACAGATACAGTCCCAGAAAAATTATCGGTTGAATTGCGCCATGAAAATGTAGTAAATATTATAAATTTTGCAGAACTGAACATGGACAACCTGTACACACCGGTTACTTCTGCGGTATGTTTAATAGTGTTATTTTGCGGTGTCCACGTTGATGATCCTGATGATACCGTGTACACGATATTCTTGACGGCGACATTAGTCGCTGCGTGAGGAATTTTATTCAGATTAGTTTTTTGAACCATATTAGGAATTGCACTGAGAATATCGCTGAGTTTCGTGTTTATGTCGGCGAGTTTAATATCAACAATTGCTGGTTTTCCAAAAAAATCTTCATTTATTCTGTTCAAGTTTCTACGAAAATTTATAAACGTGTTTACATGATTAGAAAAATCAGTTCTAAATGCGGCCATTCCATCATTGATTGTAGTTAACGAAGTTGTGACAGGAATTTCCTTATCGTCTACATATTTCTTCGTTGCAGCGTCGAAATTATCCGTCGGTTCACCTACGCTAATAATTTTGTTGTTGCTCATGTTAATGACGCCGTTCATTATATCAGCGGTTTTTAACAATCGTTCACTTATACTATCTCGGATCGACGATGGAGTAACGACACTAGGAACAAGTTTGCCCTCGCTGTCGTACACGGCAATGAGGCCTACTCGAGACGCGCGATTACGCACAATGATATCGTTGATGGAAATATTACTCGTCTTCAATTTTCCTTCGCGGTTTTGAAATACAACAAGTTCGTTTTCGTCGACATTGGCAAGATTGAGCATGTCAGATAATTCATCATTGATCTGCCGTGTTACTCGCTTGAGTAAGTCTTCGGATGGTTCTTGTTGAGGTTTGGTTTTAGCTGATCGTCCGTAAATATCAACCATTATATGATTAGCGATTATTTAATTTATATTTGTGTACAACTTTATGAGGCGGTTTCGTTGATCTTGATACAGCATCAAGTACTGCTAGTGTTTCACGGCTACATATTGGTGGATCCGTTAATGTTTGTGTTGGTAGTGTTGAGTACCAGATTGGAATATTTTGAAATCTGTAGATGTATTTTAAAAATTCTTTTGTTGGCGCCAACCCATACGAATCGAAATAAATAATTCCACGTGGATCAATCGCGTACGCAACCCAATGAGTGCCACGACCAGAGCTTTTATCGAGATTAATAATACCTGTTTCTGACAGATTTGGATTTTTTGGTAATTGATCACGAATAAAAACACCTCTAAAATTCTTTATACGCAACCGCGCAACAGCATCGAGTAAATCAAAATTCGATAGTGGAACTATCGTTGACGACGTCATCGTTGAGTCCCTGGAATTCTTAATCCGGATCCTGTTTGGGTTCGAGATATCACTTCTAAAATTTTTTTGTGAAGTTGTGGTGTTAATGGGCGTCTTTGTCTGTAATTTGGTAGTGTTCCTGGAAATCCGCTCCCGTAATTTGGTCGAGATCCTGGAAGTCTTAATCCGCGTCCGACTCGTCGTCGTCTTTTTTTAATACGGATCCGCCAGTCACTTTATTAAATAACCTTCCAGCGGCAGCTCCAACAGCACCTAACGCAGCTGCTTTTGCGACCGTAGGGGCCGCCGCCGCTATCAACGCGGATAACGCCGAGAGAAACGGAAATATTCCTCTGGTTTTAATAGAATCCTTGATGGCGCCCACGGAAAGACTTAATCGTATTCCTTTGCTGGCGTGTTTAGCTTCGTTAAATTTTTTAAATTGACGTTCGGTCAACGATAATTTGTTTGCACCGGACATTTGATCGTGTTTTAATGATATTTTTATTCCGCATCGTCATGTTAACGGTGATTGTAATCGTTTAATCTGACCCGGGGTCAGACTGACACTAACATCATGATATGACATTTATGATATATATTTGATTTCTAAATACTGATTTAAATCAGCGTTTGCATATTCTCTACGGGAGCATCAACGATCTCATGCGACCACCAACACCTTCAAGGAGCATTGCTTTATCGGATAATATAACGGCGATTGCTCTGTACGTGGGTATATCTACGATATTTCTGTTAATGCGAGCTCGAAAATGTATGTCAACGACGGACTGTCTAAACAAATCCAAATGCTCCAGTGAAAAATAATAAATCGGATATAACGTTATAAAATCTAGCTGCGATATTTGTAAACCAGTATCAACATTTTGATCACGCCCCATAAACGACATCAATCGATGATACGCGCGTGCGACATGATTTAGCTCAAAATTCAACAAAATATCCTCGGAGGGTTCTTGATGTCCATTTATTCGCAGCGACACCTCACTGACGCCGAGTTTGTCAAATATCATCGCGGAACGTATTTGTGAGTTTAATCGTGCAGTACTTTGGAAAGCAACGAATATATGTCGCGGTGCAAAGACGCCCTGTTGTGATGATATTTGCCACGTAAATAAACCACTGACGACACTTTGGATGGCATTCGTGGTCGTCGTCAACCATGACAACATTGATTTACCGCCGCCACTCATAAAAGTGAGTAACCGATCTTCGACGGTCAACGCGGGAGTCATTACTGGCATCCACAATGAAAGTTTTGTTAATATTACTGTACCATGAAGTGCCCCAGTTGCACCTGCGTCAGCTCCTTCAACGTGCCATAATGCATCATCGTCGGTGGCTTTTCGTACAAGTACAACTGTATGTTTGGCTCCGAAAATGACCTTTCTGACGCCCCTACAAAATCCAAAGATGTGTGACAACGGAATCGCGCAAGAAAACATCCTGTCCTTGAGCATTGCTTTCCGCGATGCGAATCCGAGGTTGAAATTTGCGTTCATGGATATTACTGCGGGAGTTTCTGCGGTTCCCGCGGCATTTCTTACGTTGCCGATGGTCACATTTTTATGGTTCGGATGATCAGAAGTATCCTTGATAAACATCATGGATGGGCCGGCTGATCTTGAATAATCATCGCTGTATCGCGCAAGGCCAAGTATTGTCGTGGCAACGTCAACATCTTTTTGAATGGATTCAATGTTTCTTCCGTCGATGGCGTACGTGGCGCTGTCAAACAACGCCATGATACCATTGTTGACAAAACCAAAACCAACATCGTTGTCGTATTCGGTATTATCCGCTTTTACGATTTTACCTTCAACTTCTATAAATGCCTCCGCGGGAGAGAAATATCTACTCGTATCTTGAACCTGTAATTCAATTCGTCCACGCTGATCTGGCATTCGCGCATCGTAAGAATAAAATTGAAAATCACGTTTAGATTCATCTTTGAGAATTGGCGCTTCCATATCAAATGCGGGATCAGATTCGCGTTTAAACATGTTATGTTATTGATCATCGTCTAATACGAAGACCACTTCCCGCTATCAAACTTGCTGCTATATTTGTTTCCTCATCGGTCGTTGACGGTACAGCCGATGACAGCGTCATTGCTGCTAGTTTCTCGTTTGCGGAATCATTTATTATTTTACTAACACGCGCAGGCATCTCTGCGGTCGACGGTAGCACTGGTGGCGCTCGCTTTCGTGTTAGAGCACCCTTCACTCGTTGCGCTAATCGAGATAGTCTATCTTGGATCGTAGAAAATACTTTACCGGCAACATCACCGATGGTTTTAATACCTTTTTCACGAACAACATCTATGGCTTTCATTCCTAATTGCTTTGCAATCAGTGCTGCTTTTGGGGCGATTCTGGAAAATAAACCCCTAACAACATCACCGAATCCATCTCCGTAAAATGCTTCATAGACGGGTAATCGCCTATTAACCACCCTGACCATGATTGGTCTACGTTGATTAGTGTGTATGATCATCTATTATAATAATTATATCTAACTGTTTAATCAGTGACTTAATCGGGGGATCTTGGCACTTTAGTCGCTATAGTAATCATCGGTAATTTCATCAATGAGAGACCGATACACGTTAGCGTCCATGATACCACCGGTAAATAATCGTTGACAAATAGATGTGATTTCGTTTATGATTTCGCGAGAATTATTAACGGCTCGTTTTCCACCAACCAAAATTTCTAATCTATCTACGTCGGCAAGGATGTTGTCGGGACAAGTAACAAGACCACTTTGGGAAGTTCCTCGAGTAAGACCACTTCCAGTTTTGCCTTTAAAATAAGAGGCAACACTACCAAAAAGACCTTGAGGTTGAACTGGTTCGCTAGGTTCTTTCTCTTTAGGTTTTTTTTTGTTCCATTAGTTTTATTGTATTTTGTTTGAACCTATAAAAATCATTGACATCTTCTTCTTCTATAGATTCTTTGCTTCTACTAACGAGATATATAACAGCAACCCAATCATCAAATTCATCAAAATTATCAATATATTCAGGTTTTAAATATTTACCTCGTTCATCATATTTTGATGCAATAAGCATTGCACGGGATAATAATTTTTTTTATATCGTCAATAATATAGGATTTAAAATATCTATCCCTTGAAGTTTCCTTTTGTTCTTCTTCTTGTGGTTGTTGTTGTTGAATTTCCTGGAAAGCCAACGTCATATTTTTTATAGCTGTATTGTAAGTAACATATATTTTGTCGTCACTTCGAGCTTGATCAACATTAAAACGTAAACGAAAAATCCATTTGTACCATTGCTCGCGACTTACATTATCATCAGCATGCTCGGGTTTTAGAAATTTTTTTCGTTCATCATAAGATAAAAAAGCAGTTTCAGCTAATTTATTTATGTTAAACTTTGCGATGCTGTCAATGAAAACCTAATTAGATTTATCATATAATTTAATCCTAGCTCGTGCTTCTGGTTCTTGTTCAACATCGTCATCTGCTTGATCTGTGTCTGGCGACTGCGTCACCGTTGGCTGAGCCGCAGCTATGGACGCTGAAAGCCCCGCGGGAAGTTCTCGTAGAATTCTTTTCGTTTATTTAGTTCGCTTCGCTATTTTTTTAGTTTGTTCCGCTGTCTCCGCTAACACAGGAACGAAACCTTTAGTGGTTTCAGTAATAGGCTTAAATAATTGTTCTGCAGATGTTGTAAATTCTTCTTGGGTCTGTTGACGCTCATGTAATTGTTGTTAGACGTGATCGTGGACAGGTAGATATTTCTTAATTGCTTCTTGTCTCTCTCGAGCTAATCTTGCTGAATGAGCTTCACCGATCATTATTGATATAACGCAATGGTTTAATTACAGCAGCAGGGAGGGTGGACTGACAAAAATGACACGCACGATTACATAAACGAACACTCACAAAATTTTATAAACACGGATGTCAACGGCGAAGTAACAGCGTGAACTAACGCTGCAGTGATACTGTGGAGAGAATCTCGATAAGTTAGAGGTTTCAGTTTGACGTTATTGACCTCCTTTTTTAATTTTTTTCGTGTGAATCTTTATTTTTAGACAAACTTGCTCGAAACTCAATTTGTAGGGTTCACCCTCCCTGCTGCTAGGGGGCACACACCCAGACGAAGAAGAATGGCTCGCCACCCCATTTTGACACAGTTATGGTGCCAACTAAGCTAGCAAATATGGCAGTCACACATTGCATTGTAATCTGAAATGATACAGAAACAAAACATCGGACACATGAACTCCTGATGTCATTTTTCTACTGTTTCTTCACGCTTCTTAGATCTTCAGTTGACTTATATTTCAGGACATGAAAATGCTTCCTCTACATCTTAGATGCTGCGAATCATGTAGCAACTTCAGCAACGCGTATTACGCATTCCATACAACGTGATGGTACATGAAGATACATATATACAATCCATTGCGAGAGAGAGAGAGAGACAGAGAGAGACAGAGACAGAGAGACACAGAGAGAGAGAGAGAGAGAGAGAGAGAGACAGAGACAGAGACAGAGAGACAGACAGAGAGTCTATCATGTAACAGATAGATAGGTAAGACTGACTATCTCAATAATCTCGCAGGCCTCAGGTGGTCTAAGTCGCTTGCGTTTACAGATCAGATACATATCTCTTGGGTATTTGCGGAAACTTCTTAGTAGCTTGAATTCCCTATTGACTTCCCACCAACATATTCTGGCCGCCATGTATAACCTATCATATGCGAATAAATAGCATCAAACCCCATTGATGGAAATTCTAAATTAAATTTGCTCCAAAACGACTAATCCAGAATTGATCTATTTTTATGTCCAGTTTTGACAATCACTTTCAAATTATCTTTACAAACTTGTTTCGATCGCTGTTTTCTTTGGATTTACAGTTATTTGTCCGAAAAATACCCCGCCAACCTATGCGTAAATTGCTTGATACAGTTTAGACAATTCACCACACCTATCGTATTGTGCGTATCACATGGAATATTATGTTTAATTTTAAAATTTCTATGATTTTTACTATGTCTGAATTATTAGAAAATCACACAGCTTAAAACCATTAACTACACACTCAAAGAAACGGTTTCGTCTGCATTGGGAAGATTGGATCTCACTAAAATGTCCCTTATGTTCTTTTTTCGTATGTAAGCTGAAACTATGGAGAATGTTCCAAATGCTTTAGGAAATTTGTGCTGCAAATCGCTAAAACTTTGTGTACAATACCTTGATGTAGAAGCTGAACGTCCGTTGAAATGAACATACAACGGAATCATTTCTTGTATTTTGTTGTGACTATTTATTATTCTTGATACGTCATATTTTTTATCTTCCTATATTCCCTGATTTTGTAACTGTTTTCTCCTAGTCCTGCGAAAAGTAATCAACAAGCGTCATGAAAATCTTATTCAATGTTGCAAGTAGATATGCAGATAGACACACAGATACTGTCAAGTGTGTAATAGATAGATAGATAGACCGACCGACCGACCGACAGACAGACAGACAGACAGATAGATAGATAGATAGATAGATAGATAGATAGATAGATAGATAGATGGAGAGACCGAGAGAGAGATTTTAATAAGACCAAAAAATAGAAACATAAATATAGTTTGATGGAAACATAGATTAACATACATACATACATACATACATACATACATACATACATACATACATACATACATACATATCCTCTTAAAATAAGTAACAGGAAAGAGAGAAAGACAACAAGCTTTGTAAAATTTAACAAATAAGTTATTTCCCTAGAATACAAAGTGAAATTGAGTAAAATGAACTTACGGAATTGCGAATTAAATCCCAAAATAATCCAAAAATTACAGACACAACTCTTAGTAATTTAAAGTCCTGAATAAAACACAGTACAAGTCCCGAAGAAATCCAAAAAACTGAAGGTGATGACGCGTCTATTATTGCTTATAAATTGTTGATATGTCAACAGTCTTTTGTTGAATTACAGTAATAAAATTCCAGGTTTGAATTCAGTATAAATTCCAGTGAATGTCTTTATCCAAGAATTTTATCAGAGCACTTTTGTATTTCCAGAGAAATTAATCACTTCAATTTAATAATTTGAAGAAAAAAATTCATTCCAACTGGACACAACATAATACAACTCGAATGTGTTAGATGTTAATGCACGAATGACCAAGTCCTCACAATTACAGGAATAAATAATTCTTTACTTGACCTCAGGTCCCAACTAGCATTTTCTAAAAAACAAAACATTACCTAATGGAAAATATCCTTCTAAAATGATCCTGATGTTTACAAAATCAAAACCATAACCTGGATTACACTCAGGAAATTTCAAAACTTCGACCCAGATAAACATATTTACTTCTTCTAGTAATAATGATCCTGACATTAAGTCCATACACAGAGAGAATATTTTAGCTATGTACTAGTTGTTTACAATAAATAAGATAAAAAGGTCAATAAGGTCAAGCAGAAATGAACACAGTTTTGGACAAGGTTAAGTCCAGCATACAATGTTACATTACAATAGCATGTAATGAAATAAAAAAATAAAAAAAACGAATAAACAAACAATTAAATTAAATATACCTAACACTTCCCCTCATAAAGAAAAAGAAAGATTTACGCAATAAAGCTTCGTTTTTACTATAAGTCAAGTGTACATGTGGTAAAAAAAAAAAAAATACGATGAAATTTTATGACGGACACAAAGTACACATGAAACAATATATTTCTATACTCGTGAAAGTGCATCTGCTAATAAATTGTCTTTTTTATGTGCCTCATGTCAACATTATATTCCTACAACATTAAACTTCATCTTAATAATCTCTGAGTTTTGTTTTTCATCTTACCAATGAAAGTAAGGGGGTTGTGATCATCACTAAACACAATAATCGGAGAAGGAGCTAAACTGATGTAAACTTCAAAGTGTTGTAATACCAGTATCAAAGCCAGATATTCCTTCTCGATTGTGGAATAATTTCTCTGGTGCTTTTCTAATTTCTTAGAAAAGTAGCACACTGGATGATCTACACCATTTTTGTCTTCTTGAATCAATACTGCTCCACTCAACATCACTTGCATCAACAGAAAGCTTGAATGATTGACTGAAATTTGGAGCTGTAAGAATTGGTGCACTCTTAAGTATGGCCTTCAACTTATCAAAAGCCTCCTGACATTTTTCAGACTAATGAAACTTGGTTTCCTTGATCAATAAATTTGTCAGGGGTTCAGCAATTATGGAAAATTGGAACAAAATTTCCGATAGTATCCAACCATACCCAAAAATCGCATCAGTGGTTTTTTTTTAACTGAAGGGCACGGGGAATTCAGAGATAGCCTTGACATTAGCACTATAGGTTCAACTTGTCCATGTCCCACGATATGTCCTAGAAATGTTACACAAGCACTGCAAAACTCAGTTTTGGATAAATTAATTGTCAAATTTGCATCAGTGAGTCTGTCAAAGAATTTCTGAATTGTCACTAAATGATCTTTCGAGGTGTCGTTGTAGACGATGACATCATCGATGTAAGCATCACGATTATCTAGACCAGATGTAATCATGTTCATTTAACGTTGAAAGGTACTTGGCGAACCTTTAATCCCAAACGGCATCACTTTGTATTGATAAAGTCCATCTGGAGTTACGAATGCCGAAACTTCCTTTGCCCTTTCCGTCTGTGGAATTTGCCAAAATCCTTTCAGAAGGTCAAATTTGGTGACATACTTTGCATTTCCAATTTTATCAATGCAGTCATCGATTATTGGTAATAGAAATGGATCTGTTTTAGTCACACTGTTTACCTTTCTATAATCAGTGCACATGCGAAAAGCATTATCTGGTCTCGGAACAAGTATACATGGTGAACTCCAGTCACTTTTACTCGGCTCTATGAAATCATTCTACAGCAAATACTGAATTTCTTTTTTCAAACATTTCTGTTTGAGAGGGTTCATCCTCTATGGGTGTTGTTTCACAGGTTTGGAATTTACAGTTTCAACGTCATGGTAGATTTTATTTGTTCTTGTTGGAACATATCAAGTAATAACTGTTTTATTTCATTCTTTTCTTGTTGCTGAAAGTTTCTGGTCCAGGTTATTCATATTTTCTGAATTTCGAAGATTTGTTACTCAATTCAATACAGTCCGATTGCAATCCATCGCTTAAATCCTCAGTGTGTGGGACAGGTACAACTAAATTAACTGCATAATTAACCTCGTTATCTCTATCAACATACTAGGACCCCTTTAATACATGTTCATCCCAGGAGTGCTATTATTGTAATTAATTCATTAATTTTCTTCTTAACTTTGTAAGGCCAATAATACCTAATCTGAAGAAAACCTTGAAGAACGAGCATGAGAAACAGAACTCCATCATCAGACTGAACAATTCTCTCCACTGTAGCTCTGTCAAACCTTAATTTCACTTTTGACTTGAATTGCTAGATGTTTAATTTAAGCATAGCTTGCTGGAAAATTCCAGAAATAACATTTGCTTCTTGATCAGATTGACAGATTTGGGAAGGTCAAATTGATGACAGATTTGGGAAGGTCAATTGATGACAGATTTGGGAAGGTCAAATTGATGACAGATTTGGGAAGGTCAAATTGATGACAGATTTGGGAAGGTTAAATTGAGTAAAAAAAACCAATAACTTTATCAAAGCTTTTACAATTGTTTTAGTTTTAATATTCCTCAAAGGAATTGCCTCTGGGAATCTTGTTGACGCACACATTATGGTCAACAAGTATTGGTTAGCTGACATGGTCTTAGGTAAGGGACCGACACAATCTACCATTAATTCTGCTAAATGGTTCGTCAAATGCGAGAGTAGATTGCAGATGAGCCTTAGGTATCTTCTGACTGGGTTTTCCTACCATTTGACAAGTGTTACAAGATATGCAGTATATGCAAACATCATTTTCAATGTCTGGCGAATAGAAGTGATTCACGATCTTGTGATTAGCCTTATTAATCCGTAAATGTCCAGCCAAAGAATTTCTTGTCTGTACGATTTTGGAACTACAATTTGATAGTTCACTGACCAGTTGTCAAAAGGAACGTCATCAGTTGGTCTCCATTTTCTCATAAGAATCATTTTTTTAACGAAATAACAAACAGGTACTTCTGTAGCTTCAGTTTCACTAATGGCCCTTTGAAACAAACAGGAGATCTCATTATCTTTTTCCTGTTCGAGGACAAGCGATTTTCGTTTGTCACTCTGAATAGAATAAAGAGAATTAGTACTTAAAAGGATCACTGTGATCAATATCCTTTGATTGATCCAAACGAAGAGTGAAAGTGACCCCATCAAAAGCCTGACCAATACATGTGTCAGCTAAAGGAATACTTTCCTGATCAACATCATTCCCAAGAGCTTTCTTTGCCATAGCTCTAGTAACTGCGCAAGCTGGGTATAAATCGGGGATTTCTTTTTCAATAGGATCGACTTTCTGATCCAAACAAGGCTTGTCAGTCACAAGTGGATTAACCACAACCTTATCTCCAGCTAGGTAATTGCCTAGTAATAAATGAATGGCCTCAACAGGTAAAGAAGACACTGTTTCGACTGTCACGGGTCCTGAGACGAAGTCTGATGACAAATTTGCATAATGGAGAGGAACATTAACAAAGTCACACTCTACTCTTTGAATAAGAACACTCCCATCAAATCAATGGGTAAAGAAGATGCTGTTTCGACTGTCACGGATTCTGAGACGAAGTCTGATGACAAATTTGCACAATGGAGAGGAACATTAGCAAACCCACACTCTACTCCCTGAATAAGAGCACTCTCATCATCAGAAGACTCCTCAGAAAAAGGCAAAGTACCTGATAATAAAAGGCTCCGAGAAGCTCCTGTGTCTCTTAAAGTTTTAATATGGATATGATTGGCCGAATCACCCATGAGTGATATAGAACCCTTCGACATGAATGGTTCATAATTCTCCAAAATAAAATCAGACTGGGGTTTATTAGACCCAAAACATGTATTGCTTTCAATACATGACCGTAACCTTGACCTCTTAGAAATAATAGCATTTGGAATAGGTCTGTCTTGATTCTGATGTTTAATTTTCAATTTGTAGCAATCAGAAATAACGTGTCCTTTCTTCTTGCAATAGGTACAAGTAGGAAGAGATTAGGATTTCTGACCAAGCTTATCAGAAACTTGATTTCTAAAAGTTCTGCCAGACTGAAATTTAGAAGGGCTCGTATTAGGCTGAAATAAGGTTTTACCAGACGACTGCTGAGTGGAAGACTTACGTACAAAAGAAACTTTATTAGCTACGGAATACTCGTCAGCAGTACGAGCAGCATTTTCCAAGGTTTCGACCTTATGCTCATCAAGATAAGTCTTAATGTCACTATGGACACAGCTTTTGAACTCTTCAAGTAAGACGAGTTGTTTCAGATTTTCGTAATCTTTATTAATCTTTTAGAAGAGCACCACATATCAAATTGTCGTACTTTTTCCCATGCAAATTCGACATAGGTCTGGTCAGTTGATTTTTTAGAATTCCTAAAACCTTGTCAATAAGCCTCGGGTACCAACTCATAACTCTTTCAGATATAGTCCTTAACAACATCATAATCAGCACTCTGCTGTAGTGACAGTGAAATGTAAACATTACGAGTTTTACCAGTAAGTACACATTGTAATAATGGAGTCCAGTGCTCTCTTGGCCACTTCAAAATTTCAGCAGTTTTCTCAAAATGAACAAAATATTGATCTACTTCTTTTTCCAGAAAACGGGGTTCTAACTTGATATTTCTTAAAACATCAAAAGTGGGGGAGTATTTTCCATTTGCAGCTCTAATTCTTTTAATCTAAATTGATATTCCCTTTCTTCCTTCTCTCATTCTCTCTGCAATTCTCTTTCTTCCTTATCTTTTTGCATTTGCATCTGCATTTGCAGTTCTAGCTGTATTAGCTCTAATTCCATCTTATATTTTAATTTTAATTCCTTCACTTTTATGTTAGAGTCTGATGCAGTCTTACTAATCAAATCCAAAGCACTTTATCTAAAACACACCAAATATTGGGCCAAAATATTTTTTTATTTCTTGCTTCGTTAAAGAAGCTTTTGCATCAGAAAGATCATATTTTCTGGCACGCTGAAGCAATTCATATTTTTTCAATGAGTCTGACTGTTCCTGGGTAGGATTTGAAATAAAGATCTCAACTTTAGATGACATTGTAAAAAGCTTGTTGATTTAACTAAAGTTTTCTAAACTGTGAAATAATACCTGAGATTTAGAAAATTGCGAAACTAGGGGAATTTATATTTCCAAAACAAGTTTTCTGAAATATTTTATCGAAATTCTTATCCCAAGGACGAGCGCCCAATTTTATGTTACGAGTCTACGCTCTTAAAATATGTAACAGAAAAGAGTAAAGACAACAAGCTTTGTTAATTAAACAATTTCCCTGGAATACAAAGTGAAAATGAGAAAAAAGGACTTACGATATTGCGAATTTAATTCCCAAATAATCCAAGAATTACAGACACAAGTCCTAGTAATAAAATGTCCTGAATAAAACTCAGTACAAATTCACAAACTGAAGTAGATGACGTATCTATTATTGCTTATAGATTGTTGATGTGTCAACAGTCTTTTGTTGAATCACAGTAATAAAATTCCAGGTTTGAATTCAGTATAAATTCCACTGAATGTCTCTATCCAAGAATTTTATCAGAGCACATCTTTGTATTTCCAGAGAAAATACTCACTTCAATTCAATAATTTGAAGAAAACAAAATTCATTCCAACTGGACACAACATAATACAACTTGAAAATGCTAGATGTTAAAGCACCAATGACCAAGTCCTCACAATTACAAGATTATATAGTTCCCTACCTGACCTCAGGTCACAATTAGCATTTTCTAAAAAAAACATTACCTAATGGAAACTAACCTACTAGAATGACCGTGATGTTTACAAAATCAAAACCATAGCCTGGATTACACTCAGTAAATTCTAAAACTTAGACCCAAATAAACATATTTACTTCTTCTATTAATAATGATCCTGATATTAAGCCCATACACAGAGAGAATAATTTAGCGATATATTAGTTGTTTACAATGAATAAAATGGAAAAGTCTGCCAGGTCAAGCAGAAATGAACTCAATTTTGGACAAGGTCAAGTCCATCATACATTGTTACATTACAATAGCATGTAATGAAATATTTTTTTCAAAACCTAACAAACAAACAATTAAATTAAATACACATATCAACATACATACATACATACATACATACATACATACATACATACATACATACATACATGCACGCACGCACGCACACACATACACACACATACATACATACATGCATACAGACAGACAGACAGACAGACAAACATAACACCCTACCTTGAAGGTGAATCGATCCATAAATGCTCCCCAGCAAATACGACCAATGCAGTTAAAAATGGACGAACAAGATCCAACAAGGGTTAGAAAATGGTCGTCTTGGATAAATGTCTGTCCATATGACTGAAATCCGAAAGGGTAAGGTTGGTTATTTTCTCAGAGGGAAACAACAAGAAGTACATATACAAAGATGCTGATGTGGTTTCGCAATGCATTATGGACCATAACATGGTGTGGAGTTTACTTTGTTTTGGTTTCGCAGTGCATTATAGACCATAACATGGTGTGGAGTTTACTTTGATTTAAAATGTGTATTTTCGGTAACAAAGCAAAATCTGAGAGGACAAAAATTTACCAATTATTGTAGTCTTTATCCTCAGTGGTCAAACTATTCAAAAACTTAACAACAACGTTTCGTTGATTGAAACCTATTTTTCCTCGCAAGAAGACCTTAACCAAAAATTTTGATAACCTAGTATCAACCGTTTACACATGCGTACACACAAGCATACAATATGGCGTAGTTTTAACAGTTACTACACTTTCAAGCATGGAAACTTCAGACAAAAAAGATACAGAATTGCTATGATTTTAAATGTGTTACTATGTGATTTTATTTACACATTATCTGCATTGCAATTATGATTTCCAGAAGTACGTATAAAAACTCTAAACGCCCAGAGCGATATATTGGTCGATAAACGTATGCAAGTTACCCCAAAAAATGACTTATATCAAACTAGAAGACAGGTCTGAATACAAATACAACAACCAACAGGAATAAAAATACCGATAATAATAATAATAATAATAATAATAATAATAATAATAATAATAATAAACGCAAACTATCGGACGACGATGATATCTTCCCTAGAACGGACTTCAGGATAGTCGATTTTCATACCTTGGCAATTTTTTAATAATAATAATAATAATAATAATAATAATAATAATAATAATAATAATAATAATAATAATTATAATAATAATAATAAGTAGTAGTAGTAGTAGTAGTAGTAGTAGTAGTAGTAGTAGTAGTAGCAGTAATAGTAGTATCGCAGCAACAAAAGCTTGGTCAACGCAGAGGTCAAACATTTCTCTTTTCACATCTATTGTTCAAGATTCGATCTTCTACATTAACTCTGCCTGCATCTATAGTTTCCCATCCTTGTATGTCTCAATTTTCAGGTTCTTCGATCATCTGACACATGAAAGACCACTCTACACTACCAATTTTGCCCTAACGATTCATGATCCTATATAAATTTATAAGAGATATTTCACCAAATACCTTCAAGAGATTGGCAACAAATCCTGTTCCACATTCCGAACAGAATAGAACCACCAACCATATGTAGAAGTTTCTACATTTAAGGGTGACCATTATAATCTGTAACACAGTCTGTTTAGAGTTATGACCCTTAGCATCAGGTTCACTCTCTCTTTCCGTTTTCTCAGCGGGGGTTATACATTCCTTTGAATTTGTGCGTTTTGCTGGTGTATCACCTTCCTCAGCGTCATGTGACTTCATATAATCCACAGCAACAGAACCGTTTGTCTCCGTCGTAACTACGTCACTTTTACGAAGGGAATTATTAAGATCCTCAACATCGGGTTGGAAATCATCGTTTTGGATACCCTCTCTTTTGATGTCATTGCCCTTTCTTCCCTGGACTTTAATCTCCATGTCTGCATCCTAAGATTAGAAATTAAAAAGTCGTGGAAGCATCTCGATTTAATGTTAATTAGAAATGTCTTACGAACGTAAACTTTCTTCAAAACTAGCAACGAAAACAACCAGACCAAAACGATTAAATAATAAGAACAGGCAATTATTGAGAATACGAAAAAGTGTGTTTCAATAGAAGTATGCAGTGCTTAATAGCTTTCATTTTTGTTAATGAACATTTTTGCCCGCACAGAACTTATTCCGCATCATGAATCATGTTATGGATAAACAATTAGAGTACAGTTACCATTTTGGAAAGGAATATTGTTAAACACTTCTTCCACAATTTGTTAGATAGTAATTATTAACTTTTAATAGTTTTCTTTTCACTTGGGTTTCTATTACCTCAGCGGGAGGGGAGGTAATCATGATAATTCCGATTATCTATATGGCCGCGTAAATAGCGCCAAGAATCAAGAAGCATGTAGGTACGCGGTCTAAGAGGTCATCGTCTGAGAAATATCTGCAACAGAGTGGCTACATTAATCAATGGGCACTGCATATTCGTGTGTGCTTTATATGCCACACAAAACAGCTGAGACAAGTAATAACTGGACAACGATTTTAAAGCAAAAAAAAAAACAAAAAAAAAACTACTTCCTGAGTGACACCCTCACGTTGCCCCAAACGTCAGTTGCTGACTAGACTGTTACGATGCAAGATAGTCCGTCCTGCTTTAATTTATTTAGTTTGGGCATTTAAATAAATTATTTTTCAAATATGGAATACCACTAGATTCACCATATTTAGTATTGTTGTTGTCAATTAACCAATGATGAAAACTCAAAAGGAGGCTGGTTCTTAATAAGATCGCATATTCGACCTATCGTATATGCCATGCTGTGGTACTTTGGCAGATACGTCAAGGTCTACCTAAGTTTCTTCATTCTTTTTTAATTCCATCTTCCTCCGTTCCCCCCCCCCCCCGCCCCCACCACGTACGACCCTTACATCATAGACGACTCATCAGTCTGATCCCTAGACGATGTTAGGTGCCTTATTATGGGGACTGACGTATTACGTAATGACCTGGTTGAAATAAAAGCACCTCCTCCGAATCCGGTAATAATGAACCCACCCGCTAGATCTGGGTGATTAGGCAGCCACTGAAATTCGGGGAATATAAAATGAATATATATTGTCTTATAAATAGCTTTATTATCATTCAAATGCACTTTTCCCAACGCCAATCTATGCTAAACTGTATGTGAACTTGGACGAAATATATTGTGAAATTATTGCTTGTAACAACACCTTGACAGCTGATGTGAGTGGTGCCGCGTAGGTGAAGAAACTTCCAAAGCCGTAGGTGGCCGCAAAGGCAATACAAGTCTTCTGGACGGCGAAATAACTCAGAAATACTGCTCCACTGAAAAAATGACAAAGTTAAGATAAACATTCTGCCATCGAGATTGGGAATCTGCCTATTGATTCATACAGCTATGTACTCACTCATACACAGAGAACGATACACCAGATAAAACTATATTTATACATAGTTAAGTTCTATGTGTAGATGTCATGGAGGTTAACACGCAAAAATAGAATAATCAATGATGCAAAATCACATTATATTTGGGTCTCACAAGCCAAGAACTGAAATAAAGTAAAATAAATTTTTTAGCAATGATTAATAAAAATGTGACCCCGCTGATATTAAAGATGCCAGTATTATAAGAGGAGTTGGTGGTACACTAAGGCTTTATAGTGACGAATCATTGCACATTGTTATCAACATACAAGTACCCTCAACTGACAAGTGCACAGAGCAAAGAGATTCTTACCTGAAAAATGCACATCCCACCGCAGTGGCAATTCTTACGCCAAAGCTCTTGAAAATAAGACCTCCTAACACCATATCGATGCATTGACTCATCTTCCCGATATTCGGGACCCACAGGGCATCTACATATTTTAGGTCCTTCTCGCTGGCCCTATATCGCAGAAAAAGAGAAAATATATGGGCTGAAGATTCCTGAAATTAAAAGAATTCTCGCTAGGATGTCTTAATTTGAGCTGATATTCTCGGTCGGTCTGTACATGTGTGTGTGTGTGTGTGTGTGTGTGTGTGTGTGTGTGTGTGTGTGTGTAAAGGTAAAGGCTCCAGGATTTTATACCAAAAAAGAGTAAATATGCTAAACACATTGATAAGCAGTTTCACACTTAACCCAAGATTTCTTAACTGTGTTTTCATTTACAGTGGCACTGTTCAGTATCTTAGGAGTTTTATTTCTGTGGAGAAAGTAATTATTTCAATGAACTATAAAATCTGTATGAGTCAAAACTGAGACGTTAAGAGAGAATGTTAGAATGTTTTAATCCGGTCTCTTACAGTTGCCCCAGATCACCGGTATTTTCAAGAATGAAGCTTTGTTAATACATTGTCACGCCAAAGGGAAGATACCAGCAGAGATTTATGGAAGCATGTAATTACTCTTTAAAAGAGAAAGGTTGCCAACTTACATTAAAAATCGGCAGTTTAAGAGTCCACTTCTTTTGGTCAATCAGCAATCTTCATTTTATGGCGTCAGTGTGTGATTCCTTAGTACAGAGGCTTTTCCAAAATAGCTCTCTCTCTCTCTCTCTCTCTCTCTCTCTCTCTCTCTCTCTCTCTCTCTCTCTCTCTCTCTCTCTCTCTCTCTCTCTCTCTCTCTCTCTCTCAACTTCTCCCACTAAGAAATCAAGAGCTATCGGGGCAACTGCAATTTCTCAATTTACAAGCCTTGTCGCTTATTATACGTTTATCTAAGGAGCCATATATTAGACCATACTGGATGATCTACACCATTTATGTCTTATTGAATCAATACTCCACCAGCCCCAACACCACTTGCATCAACAGATGTTTTAAATGATTGACTCAAGTTTGCAGGTGAAAGAACTGGTGCATTCTTAAATATATCCTTTAACTTATCAAAAGCCTCCTGACATTTTTCAGACCAACTAAACTTGGTTTTCTTACTCAACAAATTGGTCATGGGTTCAGCAATTATCGTAACAATGGAACCAAATTTCCAATAATATCCAGCTATACCCCAAAATCGCATAAGTTTCTTTTTTACTGATAGGCACAAGGAATTCAGAGAAAGCCTTAACCTTAACTAGGTTTACCTTGACCGTATCCCACGATGTGTCCTAGAAATGTAAACTCACTCTTGCCTAACATAACTTTAAGCTTGCATTACTGAGTCTACCAAAGAATTTCTGAATGGTCTCTAAGTGATCTTTCCAAGTGTCGATTATATCAGCGATGTAAGAATCACAATTATCTAGACCAGATGTAATCATGTTCATTAAATGTTGGAAAGTACAAAGCGACCCTTTCATCCCAAACGACGTTATTTTATATAGATAAGGTCTATCTGGAGTTGCGAAAGCCGAAATTTCCTTCGCCATCTCAAAGTCTGTGAGTAGAATTTGCCAGAATCTTTTCAAAAGGTCCAACTTAGTGACATATTTGGAATTCCAATTTTGTCAATGCAGTCATCGATCCTTGGCAATGGAAATGAATCTGCTTTGGTCACACTGTTCACGTTTCTATAATCGGTGCACATACGGAAAGTATTATCTGGTTTCAGCACAAGAATAAATGGTGAAGTCGAGTCACCTTTACTTGGTTCTATAAAATCATTATCCAGTAAATATTGAATTTTTTTTTCAAAGATTCCTGTTTGAGAGGGTTCATCCTGTACGGATACTGTTTCACAGGTGTGGAATCTACAACTTCAACGTCATTGTAGATTGCATTTGTTCTTGTTGGAACATCTGGAAACAAGTGCTCATATTCAAATAATAGTTGTTTTAGTTAACTCTTTTCTTGTGGCTGTAGATGTGAAACTTTCTTATCCAGATTATTCAATATTTCTGAATTCCGAAAATTAGTTACAATAAAGTCATATAGTCTGATTGCATCCCATCACTTAAATCGTCACAGTGTGGAACAGGTACAACCAAATTGATTGATTAACAGAGGCTATCTCTATCAACATGCTCCTTTGACATATTTATATGGCAAAGTTGTTTTTCTATTCGCCTTCCAGGAGTGCTAATGATATAATTTAAGTCACTTGGCTTTTTTCCACGTGAATAAGGATCATAATATTTAGCTTGTAAATGATTTTGAAGCATGGGCAAGAGAGCCAGAACTTTATCACCAGGCTGAAAACTTCTTTCTTTTATATTTCTGTCATACCTTAATTTCGTTTTTGATTGAGCAGAGTAAAGATTAGTTCTTGCAATTTCGCTAGCCTTTGACAACTTACATTTGAAATCAGAAACATAGTCAAGAAGATTGATTTTTTAACCTTCAGTTGAAAGAACTTTCTATTTTAATAACTCCAATGCTTCAGGGGCAGTTTGTGTAGAAACTAGTTCAAAAGGACTAAATCCTAATGATTTTTGAACTGATTCCCTAACAGCAAACAACAGTAAATGAACACATTCGTTCCCGTCTTTTCCGGTATCAAAACAATATGACCGAATCATATTTATCAAAGTTTGATGAAATCTTTCTAAAGCCCCTTGACATTCTCTGTGATAGTCAGAAGATTACAATTGCTGGATACCTAATTCATTCATAACTTGCTGGAAAATTTCAGACGTAAAATCTGACCCTTGATCAGATTGGTCTTTTCAATCACTAATTTATTTCCCTTGAGAATGAAACTCTTCAGCGCCGACTATCACTTCCGGAGCCTATGCAAGGAACAATAGCGTTCTTGTGGATAAAAGAATATTTTAAGCGTGTGAAATTTTTAGCATAGATTGACAACGCATGTTATTATGATATGGTGTATTATTAGATAATAGATTGATATGTTATTATGATATGGTGTATTATTAGATAATAGATTGATATGTTATTATGATATGGTGTATTATTAGATAATAGATTGATATGTTATTATGATATGGTGTATTATTAGATAATAGATTGATATGTTATTATGATATGGTGTATTATTAGATAATAGATTGATATGTTATTATGATATGGTGTATTATTAGATAATAGATTGATATGTTATTATGATATGGTGTATTATTAGATAATAGATTGATATGTTATTATGATATGGTGTATTATTAGATAATACAAATCATAACATTAGTATCTGAAGGAATTATATTAAACACATTATATTATTATATTAATAATTATATATATAATTATATTGGTTATCTGTTGGAGAACAATCGTCCAGATAAAAGAAATTAACAATTTATACAACAGGTATCCAATTGGAAGAATATTTAAATTCCCTAAAAATGTGTACTTATATGTCTTGAATTTTAGGATGTCGAACGATAAATTACCTGTTGAAACGTTTCAAGGTAGCAAAATTATATATGATCAAAGATAATGTATAAAATGTCAAAATAATGTTTAGGGTGATGAATTCCATTACCTCCTTGAGTGCGAATTATTCAGGTAGGAGGAATGAATTTGATTGAAACATATTATAATGTTACGACTGTATGGTTTTAAACTTAGTAACAGAAAGAAAGAATCAGAACCAGCAAGTTTTGGAAAAGCTAACAAATAATTTATTTCTCTAAGTTCAAAAAGAAATAAATTTAAGAAAAACTTACAGCATTGTAAACTAAATATAAAATAATCATAAAATAACCATCACAAGTTCAAAAGAATAGTGTGTTCCGAAAGAATTCCAGGTCTTGATTGTGCTGTTTTACCAATATCATCAGAGATGCTGAAGTACCAATAGTCTTGAATGTGCTTAAGTGCCAACAGTCTTGATGTATCACAATGACATTAACCTTATATTTTGTATATAGTTGCAATTCATCCTAACGTGACATATTTCCACAATTCATCCCCATGTGACATATTTCCACAATTCATCCCCATGTGATACATTTCCACAATTCATCCCCATGTAACATATTTTTACAATTCATCCCCATGTAACATATTTTTACAATTCATCCCCCCTATATATATATATATATATATATATATATATATATATATATATATATATATATATATATATATATATATATATATATATATATATATATATATATATATATATATACACCGAATACTTTGAAATATTAACATTTAATGACATATAAGAACAAAATGCTAGTGAAAATTTTAAGCAAATTTTAAGCAAATTTGTTAGCAAAATTATCAACGAAGTAGAAACTGAAAAGAGGACTGGATAGCTACCTCTACTGATTTCAAATTCCAAACGTTTGGGACTCTTAAATATCATGTGAAGCATATCAAAAAAGTTTTCATTTAAATTATTGATCACTTTCCTTTAGATACTCCTTGGACTTTTAACATTTAGATAATCCATTTATTCTCTCTCTCTCTCTCTCTCTCTCTCTCTCTCTCTCTCTCTCTCTCTCTCTCTCTCTCTCTCTCTCTCTCTCTGATTTTCTGTCTCATAGCGTTTTCTCGTTTCTCCGTCTTATTCATATTACTACATGATGGCTGTTTATATAATAGAACTTTGACTGTACTTGACTCATATACCCTCAGTATCATTCTGTTTTTTAAAATGTATTTTTCTGTTCAGTTAAGTTCAGAAACTTTACGTTTTTAAATACTTTAATCTGATTCGCCCTTAGCGGCTAATGAACTTAATAAATAGTAATAAAAATAACACACCTACAAAATCTATCGAAATCCAATTCCACTTGGTACTGCTTTCTCTGGTTTAGTCTTTTCGACAACTTTTGATTATGAGCAGTTAACTGTCACAATATCTGAACCGAAAATACATGATGATGTCAATATCATAACCCATCCACGTGCATTGCTTTGATCTATGCGAGATAACTAATTATTAATATCGAAGTAAATTTCAGCTCACAAGATGTTTTTACACGATGCAGTGTATCTATTGTAAACATATGAAAGAAAACTAATCTAAAACCAGCCATGCCTATTTAGATCTTACGGGGAAATATAATCTGCTGATATACAGAGCTAAAACAGTAAATGTTCGAACTTCAGCTTGTTTGACTTTAATATGGCCATTCCCTTCTTCGCTTGCCAAGGTTGCGATATGATAAACCTATCTACACCTTGGCGTATCGAGCAAATATTTCTGTGCTTCGAGTCTGTGAATTTCATTGGATGCGGCGGCAAGCTACCGCATCCAGTCAAAATTAAGTTGCTCAGATTTGAACTCTGTTCTTACACGATCGAGACAAAAAGAGAACACAACTTGAAATGACTGATAAATAAGCAATTTCTCTCAAATAGTACTGTAATGACTTCCCTCTTGTCCATGATCCTACTTTCGATGTCAAACTTCCAAAGTATCCTTTATAGCTCAACTGCCCCCACCATTTTCAGCCGATGTACAATTCACCACACATGGTTTGTTGGCATTACATACTAAGAGAGGCAACTCGTGAAATCCAATAGATGTTGCTAAGACAAAGCACCAATATATCTGTTCAATCCGTCAAGGTGTAGAGAGGTTTATCACATCGGAACCTTGGCTAGCAAAGATGGGGCATTTCAGGCTTAACTATTGCTACTATAATAATGTGATAAATGGCAGGTATTTTGAGCAATAGTCCCCGGAAGTTGGGGTCCTAAGTGGAGAGGAATGGCCTTAGCAGCAGGCAAGGTGAACAGACCACTTGTCTGAATCGTCATTTGTCTAAAAAATAAGGTTCCTACGAAGGCTGAAAAAAACAAGGATAATAACGTTAAACTGAAGCCTCTAACCGAGCATATTTCCATATGGTGGAAAACAGACAATAAATCGTCTGGGTTAGCTATTTTGTTATTTTATCTTTGACTCTTTGTTTTTATCTTATAGTGTGTTTCGTTTACTCACCGGGTCACTCAGTTTTGGTTTTTCACCCTGCCTGCTGTTATAATTAACCAAAGATTTTATCCAGACCTATACGATATCTGGATCTTGGGTCATGTAGATTTATTGTTATAAATCCGAACGGAACAGCTTGTGCTTTTGAAAAGAAGTTTTTAAACTTGATCATATCCATATCCCCTGAACACCAAGTATAATAAATATTTTGTAAGGTATAATTATCTACTCCATTAAACACGACTAAAATATTGCAGTTATCTCTGATCACTTTTGGAATTTGTGTATATCGCTGAGTAACATATAAATCACGTCAGTATTTTTATGTCTACCTCGAGAAAATATCCGAGCTGGATTTGATTGTTTATCTAACATAATATCGTCATATACTACGAGGTTATTAATAAATCCATCTAGGTCATCTACAGATGGCGCTTCATCAATATCGGTAATAAAATCAACAACATCATTGCCGTCTTTATTCAGCAATTTTGCATTTTCATTAAAATCTTTAAGTACTTCGTAACATCGTTGATCATCTACAGATGGTGCTACCAAATATAATTTATCCCACTTGAGCCATCACATTATCAGATTAAGTAATAATTGTGTCTTACCAGATCCAGATGGGCCTATTATAATCATTCTGATAGACTTCGGTAGTACTGGATGGTGTTTTACTGGTTCTTGTTTTTGTGTCGCAGAAAAGTCAATTATATTCATATAATAAATAACATGAATTTATATTGCGTTCGATGCAGAGCACCTACCCATACCACTGGATTAACAACAATAACAACAAAAAATAAAAGACGTGCAATTACAGGCAAATGTGTAGAATGTGGTACAAAAAAATATAAATTTATTCCTCTTGATTTGTCAGTCAAGACAGGTGGAGATATCGCCGCTTCATTAGGGAAATTACCAGGAACTCCATGGGCTAAATACCCCGGTGAGAAACATCTTCCTGGATATAATTATTGTGGTCCTGGAACTCGACTTGATATCCGACTTGATGATCAAGATCAACCAAGACCAGGAGAGTATCCAATAAATAAGATTGATCAAGCGTGTCATGTTCATGACGTTGCGTATAAAAGTAAAGATTTACAACAACGGCATCTCGCAGATGTGAAATTGATTCACGCATTAAATTCTATACCCAATAAATCTGTCAGAGAAAAACTCGCTAGTTTTCTAATAAAATCTGCTATGAAAGGTAAAATAATGCTAGGGGCTGGTAATTAATTATATAACTATTATAATGGAATCCATTTATTATAGCCCAAGAGGATATTGGAGAGGCAGAGCAGCGATTAGTAAACTTGCTGAAGCAGCAAAAGTCTCACGTTCTGTTGCTGCAGCGTGGTTAGCACGACAGGCAATATGGCAAATTTATCTACCACCACCTAAAAAATTCAATATGCACATTTTGATGTCAGCACCCCTAATGAAGTTCATCAAGCAGATATTTTATTTTTACCACATGACACCATTAAAATTGGTAGACGTCAATCACGCATATACAAATACGCATTGACTGTCGTTGACGTTGCAAGTAGATATAAGGAAGCGGAACCACTATCAACAAAGACAGCATCTGAAGTTGCATCTGCGTTTGAGCGAATTTATCAGCGTGGTGGTCTACGATGGCCACAATTATTACAAGCTGATCCTGGCTAAGAATTTCTTGGTGCAGTATTATCGTTGATGAATAAACATAACGTTAAAATCAGACGAGGACACATTGAAATTCATCGTGATCAGGCAATCGTTGAACGATTTAATCGAACACTTGCTGAGCGGTTATTTGGATATCAATATGCAAGGGAAATATCCACTGACTTTAAGTCGGGGGAGAGATCTCGAGAATGGGTTTCAAGGTTACCAGGTGTGATAGCTGCTTTGAATAATGAAATTACTCGTGCAACTTCCATGAAACCTTCTAATGCAATTACAAAAAAATATATACCAATACAACGCCGTGAATCTTCCTCTCAACCAGTATTAGGTAATGTAACTGTAAGATATTTATACGAACCTGGTGAACTTGAAGGTGGTAAGAAAAGAGCAACTGATCCTATCTGGAGCGTGACTACACATAAAATTTCTAGCGTGGTTAGATCCACAGGTAGACCTGCAATCTACAGACTAGATTCAAATGCTCCTCAACGTGGATTTGTACGTGAACAATTACAAGTAATTCCTAAAGACACACAATTACCACCACCTTCACTTATGTAAATTAGCACCAGGGCGTCCAGCACCTCTATGTCGATTACATTCAAGACAGGTCAGCATCACATTATCACGTGTATGACCAAGATCACTATTAATTCTGTCTACGGTAAATTGTCTTGGATTATTATTCGAATATTGCCATGACATATTACAGTTACAGCTTGTACAATGATTATTCTGTCGTTGTTTTAGTGTTATAATAAATTCAGTATCAATATCAAAGTCACGCTTATTTTTTTTGTCACATTGTTTATAACCAGATAGTTTTTCTTATTACGTTATTACTAACAGTTTGATCATTATTTTCTGTAAAATTCATAATAACCCTATGTAGTTGATATATTCTTCTAACTCGAGATACTGCAAGATAGACTAAATTTGACCATTCGATCCGATCATCGACAATCCATATATTTGTATCAGAAATAGTTAATCCCTGTGATGAATGAATCGTTATAGCGTATCCTAACGTCCATGGAGATTTATCCATACTCAGCGCATTCTCAACAACATCAACAGCAACCAAAACAATATCATTCAAGACAAGATTTTGTATTCCACCACCAGGAATTTCAACATCAATATTTTGTCGTCGAGTATCTGCTGGGCGATAACATAATGGTACAGGTAGATTTGAAAACTTTTCTTTATGTAACGTAAATAATTTCTCTTGCAGTTTGTCACGAACTATTTTTCTACTTGCGACTATCAAATCAGCAGGTCTCCATAAATTCAAAAAATCATTCATTGTAGTTTCTGGAATTACTTTACGCATTATCTCACATTGTATTTTATCTGGCTGTAATCTGATTAACCTTTTAAATTCTTTCAGCGGTTCATCAATAGCTCTATGGTCATCATTTATTTCTTCATAATAATCTACATTATTTTTCAGCCATTCATGTGGTGACTGTCCAATAAAGGGTGGTGGTTGACCATGATCACCACACATAATTACAGCAGTATTCTTTGTCAATAACCAATCAAGAAATGTTTTTAATATTTCTAACGACACCGTGTCCACCTCGTCCCAGATAATATATTTAGGTATATATTTCTCACCCATTCGCTCAGGAGTCCATGTGTCTCCACACCATCTAAAGAAACTATGATATGTACATGATTTTACTCCTCGTTCTTTTATTTCTCTGGCGAGTTTATGTGTAGGTGTCAAAACAATTATATCTGAATGGTTGTTCAGGAATAATTTCATCGCACGAGTTGTTTTACCTGAACCACCGCATCCGTTAAGATAAACAGTCTTATGTTTAGCCACAGGATCATATACAGATGGTGCAGATGACTTTAATACTTGATTATTATTTTTGTAATATATTTCCTTAATTTCAACGTCGGCAGATTCAGAATAACTAAGTATATTTTCTTGTTTTATTCTCCATGTTCCCCATTCACCATTACCGAGTAGCGGTTTTAATAAATCTGTATATTTTTATGTATATAAAATGAATCCGTGCAACTCTGACAGCATAACGAGAAAATCTATTTATCATCGACAATAGATTTATCGAAACATAGGCTAGCATTGAAGATCTTAAGTGAGTAAATTGCGGTGAGTCGCCATCAAGATAGCTCACAATTGTGCCTAGTTTGGTTCCATCTGATAAATAAGCATTACATCGGCTTATAAATGTGTTTTTTTTTTCCGTTGTATCAGCGATTATAAAATCGAGTTCAGCATCGTCCATAATCAATCTTGTACAGTGTCGTTTATAATCGTATGATCCTCCCTGTGTAAACTTACCGATTATCTTTCTACCAAGATCTTTTGCAAGTTTTTCATCGTGCTCGTCCCTGCATTTACGTATATTATTAGTAATTTTAATAATGTCATCTTCATTGAGATCAGGAAATTCTTTCCTGGCATCATCAATATTAAATCTATCCGGTTCTGGTAACCAAACTTGCTTCTGTGGACTATACGATATAATTGCCTCATTTACTTTCAATGATATTAAAATTCCAGCATCAAGCATATATCGTAATAATACTATTGGAACCCAACATTTGTCTGAAAAATGTTTTCCAAACCAAGCATAAGTAATCGGATGGAGATTTTCTGTAAACTCAAATGATTCTATATAGGCAAATCCGGTTAAGTCAAAATCTGGTAAGGGTCCTTTTATCGCAACTCTGGTCATCTCATGTGATGGATGTCCAAATCTCTTAAAGTATTCAGAACATTCTCCGTATCCAAGAAAACTTCCAGGATAACACGCTACCACGTCAACGAAGATAACGTCACTATAGTCGTATTTAGTATTCCATAATCCACCGTGCCCACATTCAATATAACTTTTCTGGACATTTTCAAGAAATTCCGATCGTGTCGGTTTCCATGAATTTTTCTCTTGAGCAAAGTGAGCAGCGACTGATGGAACGGTAAAACAATTATTCAGTAATTGTCCAACTTTGACATCGTCAGAAGTATATTCACGCCAAAGGCATTGTGCAAGATTTTTCATTTCTACATGATGAGATTCTGCACGATAAATATCGCCACTGGGCCGTACAAACTGATCATAATGATCATATTCTGAACTTTGAAATAACCAAACAGACACAGGGTCACTTTTACTTATATTTCTGATAAAATCAAATATATGACCATTATAAAATTTAACCGTTCTGTCTCGTGGAAATATTGTTACAGCATTAGTCCATGCATGTGCATTATGATCAATGATATCTATCGAAGCTCCTCTTGATTCATATTTCGATTTATACAAAATCTCTCCCGTTAACGTCTTCACTGTTATTGGAAATTTTAATAGCTTTCCCAGCTCAGCAACATCTTTGATAGATGCTCCAGTATCTTTAACTGCTTCCGCCCATGTATTTATTTTTTACGTCGTAAATCTGTTAAACCATTACCACGTATCGCGTTTGTGAAATGTTCTGTAACTCGTTCAGCTACACAGTTTATTCTTGATTCTGACAGTCTCATCGGTTTGAGATCCCCAACGTCAGGTTTATTATTCAGCGGATATATTGCATAGACAACCGCAGTCACAGGGTACTCTCGTTCATAATATGGTTTGTCAATACCAGTGAGTACTCCGGGTTTGGATTTATTACTCAAGAGAACAATATTATTTCCCGACTGTATGCGGACTGGATCACGCTTGTCACGAATAATCCACGTATCGTCGTCTGTCCTTACAATAAATTTTATTAAAATAAAATATTTTTGAACATCAAGGTGGTTAATAATCATTCTTCCTCGTTTGTCATTCATTATAGTATCGATAATATTTCCGATCCTGAATGTTCACCACACATGAGCCGCACCATCGTTACGAAATTCCTTCTTGGCTTCACAGATACGTTTAGTTATATCCTCATTCGTTAAAGCTAGATCTTGCATCGAAGCACTAAATTTATATTCTGGTAGTCTGTCAAGATCGAATCTAGTTCCCGCTGAGACTGCAGAAGGTTCAATGGCGGATAATTCTTCCATTATAATTAAGACAAATATTTAAATTGAATTTTAGTATATATATATAATGATTCAAACAAAGAATCGATGTATTTGGCTCAAAATCGGATATACTTCTCCTTGTAACAGAGCATGCGTGAATGAATTCTGCTGCTACCATATGCAAAGCGTTAAAAATGGTAGTCTAGGACCAAAACCGTGTGTGCAATGTGGTGTTGGAGTCAGAGGAAAAACTCAGTTATGTGTAAAATGCGGCGGTAAAAAATATAGAGAATCAAAACGATATTATGACAAACAAAAATAGTACTTTTGACATTGTCAGGTAAATCTCCTATAAAAACCGTGGAAGATTATCGGGCCAGATTTCAAAACAATGATTTAAACAAATAATATTATATATATATATAAATGGAGCAAAAGGAGTTTGTGGCGCATCCAATCATTAAAAATTATGAAGCATCACGTGATGGTGTGATCAGAAACTGTCGATTAAAAAAACCAGTCGGTAGTCTTGATAAATTTGGTTATTTTGTATTTAATACCAGTGGAAATAAACATTATTTCTCACATAGATTCATATTCGAATGTTTTCATGGGATCATCAAAGATGGACTTGTAGTTGATCACATTGATGGAAATCCCAAAAATAATCATTTATCTAACCTGCAAGCTATTACACAGAGTCAGAATTCTACACGTGGAAATACTGGAAGGTGTAAAGTATTTAAAAAGAGAGCTATTAAATCCGTAAATGCAGAAACAGGCCAAGAAATAACTTTTCCATCAATAAGTGCAGCTTCCAGATATTTTTGCATCCACCCATATTCGGTACAACTTGTCGCAAATAAAACATACAAATCTGCATATTCAATAAAATATGATCAGCGAATAATATTTGAATATATCAGATAATTCTGTCCTCCTAACTTAAAATAATAAAAAAACAAAACAAATAAATATTTTATTTTTACTTTATAGTTCGACTCTGTCAATTTTGCCAGGGTTTTTGTTTAGCAATCACCACAGTCAAAGGTCCACCTTCACTGTCGCTGCTCTCAGTGTCACTTTCATTTTTGACAGAATCAAATAACATAATTTTTCTCAATTGCATTACACGATTGTCCACAATCTTTTTTCTTTCGTACTCGTGAGATAATTCGGATCTAATCTTTTCGATTGAACGTGCAAGAGGTGCAAATAGCTTCACCTGTGTGTCGTTTACCATTGCCAAGGATTCTAACATAGACTGATAAATTAATTTCACGAATTTATAATTGGAAGGTAATGTGTATTTATTTTCAAATTTTCGTTGTTGCAATGATTCAAAATCACACATAATTTTCTGAGGATCAAGATTATCAAATATTTTTATTCCGTCATGTTTTAATTTTTTAATAGCAGAAATAATATCATTGATGTTTTCATAGTTCATTATATAATAAATATTTCTTTAAAATAAAAAATATTCACAAAACATATAATCACAACACAACCCCATATGAGCTCCTAGATTGCCAAACAACATTCTAGCAAGCTCAGGGGCATTCGAAATATATCCCCATGTAAACTCCTAGGTTGTCAAACAACATCCTAGAAAGCTCAGAGGATATTCGAAATTAGACGAAACACATTTATACAGACTCAACCCCCATGTGAACTCCTAGGTTGTCAAACAACGTCCTAGAAAGTTCAGAGGGTGATCCGTAATTTTTATTAACGACACAAACACAACACATAAACTTATCCTAAACTTATCCTAATAAACATATGATTGTATTATTATGATTATGATTTTGATTTTGATTTTCTGCAGCCAGCACAAACATAAACTTAACAACAAACATAAATTTAACAGCACAAACATAAACTTATCCAAACTTATCCTAACTTATCCTAAACTTATCCTAAACTTATCCTAATGAACATATGATTGTATGATTATGATTATATATACATATGATTATGATTTTGATTATATTTTTGGACGGCACAAACATATGATTATATGATTATGAATATATATACATATGATTATGATTTTGATTATATGTTTGGACGGCACAAACATATGATTATAGGATCATGAATATATACAATGATGATGACGGGGAATCCTCGAAATCCACAACAGATTTTGTACACTCTCCCTCCATACACAAACCCCGGGGAGTGCAAAAGTACACCCACCACGTGGTAGTATGGTGGGAGAGTGTATTTTGTCTGTTATGGCTTTGATTCCCCTGACCCCCCAATTATAAATAGCATCCGTCGCCGAATGCAAGATAATATACCTTTAGCATTTTTGGAGACTCGAACACACAGCGAGTCTACAGAAGTTGATCTGCGTGCAAACGCCTTAACACCTCGGCCACCGCATCTCTTATGAATATATAGTTAAATTTAAATATATAACTATTCGCACTGTCTCACATGTGATTACTCTGGACTTGTATTTACTAATAGAATAAAATCAGTTATTGTAGAACTGTAGCGTGAATTTACTTAAATTTTTCAAACATAATTCATAAAATAATCGCATATTACATTTTCTGTATGAGTTATCGTTCGTTAGGTCAAAATACATGTGTTATAAGAGCTAAAAATAACTTTGATTTGTAATTCAACGCACTTGTATAAACGGACGTGAATTTAAGGTTATCAGAGTCAAAAGATACATCAATATTCCTCTCTGTTACAAATTGCTGCTTCACTAACAACTAATTGCTTACAGAGAACAAAGAAATCACTAAATAATTAACGAAACAAAATATCTTCGTCGTCTATAAATCAAACGTAGTAGTAAGGGAGATAATCGTCTAATTTGCTCTGCAGAGAGTAGAGTTATCTCGCTTTATTACATGTGCAATTACCTCAGACATGAAAAAATCAGTAAAAAAAATAACTGCTCTATCTGCGTTTGAGGGGAAATGTACATTTCTATAATAAATGTATAGATTCCGCAATTGTGGATAGAGGTTGCAGATTAACAAAATAACTATTTTATCTTTGATTTTATGTCAGAGAATATAGAAGTATTTTATTTTATTACTCAAATATATTGTTATAAAAAATAAATAAATTTCAGAATCATTATTTTTTTTCCTCTTAATTATAATATTTACTCAGACGTTCTATGACCGTATATACAAATTAATACACAATTCCTCATCTCTTAGATCCAACAAGTATCCTGTCTGGTCGGTGAGTTTAAAATTTATCCTTGATAATAGCGGATTATGTACACGTAGATAAACTGGATTAATTGGCTCAGATAGAATTAACCACCCGGGGGGACTTGAGGACTAAATGAATATAATATATATCCTTGATGGGCCTGGTTAGACTTTGAAAGATCTGCTTGATAACTACCATCAACTGCATCGCATATTAGATTGTCTGCGATTGTTGATGTTATATTAACAATACCAGGAGAAATATGACGACCTCCACCGTGTGGATCATTATTATATTTAAGAATGGTTGGTGTAGGTATTAATTTTCTCCATGAATCACATATTCTCTTAAAATGTTCATCAGTAAGATCATTAACTGATTTCTTTAGCTCATCAGAGTTAAATCCCGGAATTACAAATGTTGGTAACTGTTCTTCTGTAATTCCATAGTATTTAAGAAATACTGTTTTAAATAATTTATTCAGTGTAACACGCTGAATTGGATCGTCTTCAGTAACTATATAATCTACTACGTATATACTTGCTGATGGATTTATTAAATGTTTTTCTCTGTCAACGATAACCTTATTCGTAAATTCTAAGTTTGAAGCAACTTGATTCAAATGTTGTATTGTTTCAATTATCTGATTTTTTAAATCATCGTTGTAAGAAACATTAATGCTTGAAAATAAATTTTGTAGAGTATTAAATACTCGTTCATGTTCAGATTTAATTGTATTAGCATATGAATTTATTAAATCACCATCAAAAGTCACTATTTTACCTTTTTTACCATCAATTGTTTTTATAAAATAGGTTTCTAGTCTATCTATATAATGTATATCTCTTTTATCACCTAAATATTTTTGCCATGGATAAGCATTTTCAACTTTTCGATATTCTGGAAGGTTTATAAATATTCTTTTATCTGTAATGAAATCAGATCGTTGTGGCTCAGGTGGTCCTTGATAAACTGGTGGAATATCTGGCCATCCTAATACTGATCTAATCGAACTTTGATAAATATCTACAGAGTAATCAGGAGAATTTATTTCAATCGCTACTGATAATGTTGGTTCATAAGCAGTAATTGCTATTTTTGATTCTTTTCCTGTAATAGATTTAATTCTGCGTTGGAATTCATCATTGATTTGTTCCATTTGATAACTGCCCGTTGGAATGCTAACTACTTGCCAATCGGGAGTTCCATCAGGCTTATTCTTATTTGCAAATACTAATGAATTATTTGGCTGTAGTCCACCAAATGGTTTCGACCTAATATTAGGCCAACTATAATAAACTCGCAATTGTGCTAATGCTATTTCTTTTGCAGGAATTGCGGTTGGAAAGTTAACGCTAAACTCAGGATTGGTCGAACTTAATGATATCATAGTAGTTTTTGACGGTGCTGTATTAGTGACGATCTGTTGAAGTAATTCTCTCGACGCTGTCGAGGACTCAGTCATTATTATTATTATTGTTATTATTTAATTCTCCATTTTGTCGCCTTGACTGTTGTGAGTGACTTTGTCACCAAAATCCTTAGCGATTTTGAATGCTTCATCATAGGTTTTCATCAATTTGTCATTTGTACATGTAGCTATCTTCTTAGCTATAATACTGAGAACGCCTGCGATAGTCGTTGAAGTTGAAACGACAATTGTTACAATTGCAGGCGCTGTCATTGTTATTGTTGATAATAATAATCCGGCCCCAGCAACAATAGCGGAAACTGAGTAAGCAATTATATCAATGACAACCATACGTCTGCGATATTTTTTTACTTTTACTGTATAATCGTCGATTATATTTTTTAATTCAATCTGACACTTACATATTTGATTATATCTGTGACGTTGAACGTCGATGTAGGACTGGGGTCCTTGGTTTTGATTCATTATACAATGACGTTAAGTAATTAATTAAGGAGTTTCAGCTACGAATTCCAGACACCACCAGTAACGTCTCGGGGGCATTTCCGTTGACGTCAACGTAAATGTTTCTTTGATGTTCTTATTTAGCATCACCAGTAGAGGATTATGATATATATTCGGTGATGATGAAGTGGCTGCAATAATTTCCAAACCGTACATGGACAGCCTGTATAACCCAGTTACTTCTGCGGTATGTTCGAGAGTGTTATTTTGTGGTGTCCATCTTGATGATCCCGATGCTACTGTATACACGATATTTTTAATTTGTCCGTGTGGAATTTTGATCAGATTAGTTTTTTGAACAATATTAGGTATTCCACTGACAATGTCGTTGAGTTTCGTGTTAATGTCGGAGAGTTTTATGTCAACGGTTGGTTGTTCCCCAAAAAATTCTTTAATGGTTTTGTTTATGTTTCTACGAAAATTTAAAAACGTTTCTACATGTCTAGAAAAAGTAGCATTGAGTGTAGTCATTTCGTCATTGATTGTTTTTAGCGAAGTTGTCATAGGAATTTCCTTATCATCGACGTATTTTTTTGTTGCAGCATCAAAATCAGATTCTGGTGTTCTAAGATTATTAATACCATTATTATTCATATTGAGAAATGCACGCATTATACTGCCGTTGGCTAATACGTACTTAGATTCTTGATCATCAACATATTTTTTTGTTGCGGCGTCTGTATCTGCGACTGGGTTTCCAAGGTCTATAATTTTATTTCGATTCATGATAATGTTACCCGTGAATGAATCGCCAGCTTTTTTTTATATAATCGTTGACTGACGTACCGGAATCTTGTATTTTACCTTGATCAGTAAAAGTAACGATATTATTAACAACCGCATTAGGAATTCGTATGAGTACATCTGGCAGTTGTATATTACTTGCCTTTAATCGTCCTTGTTTATCCTGGAAAACAACGACTTCGTTTTGATCCACACTTGTAATGTTTAATAAATCATCGACTTCATTTTTGAGCTGGTCAAGAGTTGCATATTTAGATAAATCACCTTACTGCTGAGCTTTACCACGAGAAGATCTTCCGTAAATATCCACCATTATATTTACTAATGTCTGTTTAAATGTGACAACATAGTATATTCATGCACGACTTTATGAGGTGGTGTTGTTGATTTTGATACAGCGTCAAGTACAGCGAGTACTTCACGACCACATATTGGTGGATCAGTTATTTTTTGTGTTGGTAATGTTGAATACCAGATTGGAATACTTTGCATGCTGCTAACATATTCTAAAAATTCTTTTGGTGGCGCTAGTCCATATGAATCGAAATAAATAATTCCACGTGGATCAATTGCATATCCAACCCAATGAGTGCCATGGCCAGAGTTTTTATCAAGATTAATAATACCAGTTTCAATATTGTTTGGTTGTTTTGGTAATTGATCACGCATAAAAACACCTCTGAAGTTTTTTATTTTTAATTTTTTAGCAGCATCGAGTAAATCAAAATTGGACATAGGCAGAATCAATGAACTGTCCCGGGAAGTCTTAGACCCTTTCCGTACCATGAATATGGGGTCCCTGGCAATCTTAGACCCCTTCCCTTTTTTTTTTGGAGGTTTTTATTCCCTGTCCGGTTGCTTTCTTTAATGCCATTCCAGCAGCGGTTCCAACAGCACCAAATGCAGCTGCTTTTGCAACAGCTGGGGCTGCAGCGGCTATTAATGCTGGTATAGCTGCGAGAAGTGGAAATATACCACCCGTCTTAGCAATATCTTTGATAGCTCCCGCAGAAAGATTAAGTTTTATACCTTTATTTGATTTTTTGGCTTCATTGAAGTTTCTGAACTGACGTTCTGATAACGATAATTTATTTGCACCGCTCATCTGTTCTTTCTTTAGCGATATTTTTATTCCACAGTTATTTTTTGATGCTGATTGTAGCCTTTTGATCTGACCAGGAGTCAGACTAACACTAACGTGATTATATGACATTATAATATTATGAGCGATCTAATTACATGTTTTCTACTGGAGCATCAACAACTCTCATTCGTCCACCAACACCTTCAAGTAACATTGATTTATCACTAAGTATGACAGCGACAGCTCTGTAATTAGGAACAGCTACAACATCTCTGTTAACATGAGCTCGAAAATGTATGTCAACGACGGACTGTCTAGTTAAATCTAAATGTTCCAGCGAAAAGTAATAAATCGGATATAATGTTGTAAAATCTAACTGTGATATTTGTAAACCAGAATCAATATTCTGATCACGCCCCATGAACGTCATCAGACGATAATATGCACGTGCTACATGATTTTGATCGAAATTCAGTAATATATCCTCGGATGGTTCTTGATGTCCATTTATCCTCAACGAAACCTCGGAAACACCAAGACTATCAAATATCATAATACTACGTGTTTGATCGTTTACTCGTGCAGCATTTTGAAGCGCAATAAATATATGTCTTGGTGCAGAAACACCTTGCTGAGAAGCTATTTGCCATGTAAATAAACCATTAATATTACTCTGGATAACATCTGTGGTCATTGTTAACCATGATAACATCGATTTACCGCCGCTGCCCATGAAAGCAAGTAACCGATCTTCTTCAGATATTGATGGAGTCATTACTGGCATCCACAATGAAAGTTTTGTAAGAATTACTTTACCAGCATCACCAATAGGTCGCCATATTGCATCATTGTCAGTTGCTTTTCGTACGAATACAACTGTATGCTTGGCTCCAAAAATAACCTTTCTAACATTTCTACAAAATCCAAAGATATGTGTCAGTGGAATTGTACAAGAAAACTCTCTTCTATTTCCTCGTAACATTGATCGACGTGCTGCAAATCCTAAGTTAAATTCTGGATTAGCACCATGAACCACCGGATTTACATCGATGTCAGCGGCGTCGGCGAAGTTTCTTGGTCGTCTTATATCATATTGTCTGTTGTCAGGGTGGTCAGAAGTATCCTTTACAAACATCATTGATGGACCAGCTGATCTTGAATAATCATCGCTGTATCTTGCAAGGCCAAGTATCGTCGTTGAAACGTCGACGTCTTTTTGAATTGATTCAATATTTTTTCCATCAATCATGTACGTAGCGCTATCAAACAACGCCATGATGCCATTATCAACAAAACCAACTCTAACATCAGCGTTGTATTCAGTATTATCTGTTTTTAAAATTTCACCTTCTACTTCAATAAATGCTTCAGCGGGTAAGAAATACCTACTTGTATCTTGAACTTGAAGTTCAATTCCTCCACGCTGATCTCGAATTCGTGCGTCATAAGAATAATATTGATAATCACGCACAGATTCATCCTTGAGTACTGGTGCGTCCATGTCAAATGCGGGATCAGATATACGTTTGAACATCTTTATTATATTTGCTATAGTCTAACACGAAGACCACTTCCTGCTATTAGACTAGCGGTTATATTTTTTTCTTTTTCTGACATTGGTACACTAGCCAACTCTGCTAGTTTTTGATTTGCAGCTTGATTTATTATTTTACTAATATTTGCGGGCATCACTTCGGTGCTGGCCAGTTTCACCGGTGGCTGAGGTTTTCGTCGTATTAATCGTGCTAGTCTATCCTTGATTGCTGAGAATGCTTTACTAGCAACATCACCAACAGCACCAATACCTTTTTCACGAACAACATCAATAGCTTTCATTCCCAGCTGCTTTGCAATCGGTATTGCTTTTGGGGCTATCCTTCTAAATAGACCTTGAACAACATCACCTGGTCCATCTCCGTAGGTCGTTTTGTATACTGGTAATCGTGAATTTATTACCCTGACCATGGTCGGTCCACGTTGAGTATTATATACGATCATTTTATTATAGTAACTATATCTAATTATATTTAATCACTATGGTAGTCATCGGCGATTTCATTAATGAGAGACCGATACACATTAATATCCATAATACCGCCTGTAAATAATCGTTTACAGATATCAGATACTTCATTAATTATTTCTAGGGAATTATTACCAGCTCGTTTTCCTCCAATCAGAATTTCTAATCGATCAACATCAGCAAGGACGTTATTAGGATATGGAGCAATAAGACCACTTCCTTGAATAGTAATACCACTTCCAGTTGCTCCCGGAGCGTCTTGAAATTCTTCTTCTTCCTCTTCACTTGGTTTCTGTTGTTGTTTTTTTTTACTTTTTTAGGTGATTCTGGATATTCACGCAGTGACCCCTCCCATGATTTTTGTGATTTTGGAGATTGTGTTTTTTGTTTTTGTTGTCGTGCTTGCTGTAGTATTTGTTGCGTTGATGGTGGTGATAATTGTTGTTGTGGTAGTGGTGATAATTGTTGTCGTTGTGCAATATAGTTATCTACCTTATTTTTATAGTCAGTATATTTTAGATCGCTGTTTCGAGCTTGATTAACGTTATAGTATATGCGATATGTCCATTTGTACCAAGTATCCTCACTTACGGGATCATCAGCGAAGTCAGATTTTAAAAATTGTTTTCGATCATAATAACTTCTCGCAGCAATCTCCATTAATTTTAAATATTCGGCACTTCTAATAAGATTAATAGCTTCTTCGGTGAACTTATCGACCAGATTAACCCTGGCTCTTGCTTCTGATTCTTTTTCTGGTTCCGGTATACAATCTTTTTTATCACCTATTTCAGCATGAACTTGGTCAATATCTTCAAGTATTTCTCGCATTGGTTGAGCAGCAGCTATTTCGGCTGGAAGTTCTCTAAGAATCTTTTTTGTTTTCTTAGTTCTTTCTGCTATTTTTCCAGTTGCTTCAGCGGTTTTCTCGAACGTTGGAAGAAGACTTTTAGTGGTCTCTGTAATAGGTTTAAATAATTGTTTTGTATCCTCTTCAAATTGAACTTGAGATTCATGACGTGATTGTAGTTGTTGCTTAACAGAATCACGAACGGGTAAATATTTTTTGATTGCCTCTAGTCGCTCTCGAGCTAATCTAGCTGAGTGTGGTTCTCCAATATTCATTATTGATAATATTTATACTGGCTGTTTAATTTATAGCAGCAGGCAGGGTGAACAACCAAAATTGAGTGACCCGGTGAGTAAACGAAACACACTATAAGATAAAAACAAAGAGTCAAAGATAAAATAACAAAATAGCTAACCCAGACGATTTATTGTCTGTTTTCCACCATATGGAAATATGCTCGGTTAGAGGCTTCAGTTTAACGTTATTGACCTTGTTTTTTTCAGCCTTCGTAGGAACCTTATTTTTTAGACAAATGACGATTCAGACAAGTGGTCTGTTCGCCCTGCCAGCTGCTGCCTTTATCCTCTTGATTCATTTCAGTGTTTATATAGATTTTTAATCTGTACAAAAAAATTTAAGCTAAAAGAAACAAGGAATCATCTCCACGAGGAAAATGTCTCTTTCTCACTCAAGCTTTGCAAGTTCGATAAGAATGAAATTAAAATCTTGCATATTTTCTAATGTATTTTTGAATTTCTAAATATTTTGTCATGATCTTTTCTATATTTTTGAAGCTGGCCACTGATGACGTTTTACATATTGAATATTAGCACACCGTATTACAACTTGGCTACGAGTTAGCTTGGGTCATCAAACCCGTTTCGTCTTTCATTGCTATCCAAATAGAAAGCTAAACTAGGATCTACGAAAAACGAAGCACAACGAAAACAAGATGCTCATTTTGATGCTCCAGATGCCGCTATGAGCTTTAATTATGGTAAATTAAATTAAAATAAAAGCAAACCATGCCGATTTACACTCTGAAGACAAAATAAATTTTTTTATAATATTCAGAAAGATTACGGTAAGATCAATTTTGATGTATTACACATTATGACGTCATAATCTCCATGATGTCGGTACTTTCTCAAGAGATGAGGTCAAAATGTATCCGCTTGAAGTCAGCAAACAGCAAAGGAACATAGTTTATTTGCTTGGGTCCCACATAATGTTATTGCACATTCGCTATGAGCAGCAGGGAGGAGGACCCAACGGCCTCGATTTGATATTTATTTTGTAAACTAACCTCTTCTACGCTACTTTGTCCGCTACCATGCTGCGCTACTGGGTATATCAATTTCTACAGACTGTTTGTTTACTGATCACGATACAGTCATACCGTCAGTCCGCCCTGCCGGCTGCTATGGGGAACCCAAATCCTCCAACTATAAGTGAAATCAGAATGCTTGTTCAGCGAGCAAGCGAAACGATGTTGTCCCCTCCATGCGGCCCTGGCACTGTGTACAGGTATAGAGTGAATGAGTAAGTTCATTGACCGAGAGACAGTTTTAAGTTAGTGCAGTCGTCCGCGTTTCTTGTTGTTGCTAGACGGGACGCTTTTAGGATTTAGTCGGTCCTCCCGTAGCGACGACGAGTGAGTGTGTGTGGGGAAAAGTGGTGTTGCTGTCTCAACCAAACATTTTATAGAGACCAATGCGATACCTCGATCTGGGGTCATGTAAATTTATCATAACAAAACCATGTGGGGTCGCTTGAGCGTGTGAGAAAAAGTTGCTAAATTTGATTATATCCATGTCACCGGAACACCAAGTTTGATGAATATTTCGTAGCGTGTGTGTATCAACCCCATTAAAGACCACCAGAAGGTTGCAGTTATTTCTTATGACTTTAGGTATTTGAACATATCGCTGAGTAACATAAATTACATCCGAGGTTTTATGTCTGCCTCGAGAAAATGTTCGATCTGGCTTTGCTTGTTTGTCTAATATCACGTCGTCATATACCACCAAATTATTAATATCCCCATCGAGATCATCGACCGACGGAGTCTCATCGATGTCAGTAATAAAGTCAATAATATCATCCCCAGCCGATTTATTAGCTGCAATCTCCTTCACATTATCAATAAAATCCCTGAACACACTGCAGCATCGCTGATCATCCACTGACGGCGCTACCAAATATAACTTATCCTACTTAAGCCATCTCATTATCATGCTGAGTAGCAATTGAGTCTTTCCAGACCCAGATGGCCCTATAATAATTGCTCGAATAGAGTTTTGTAATGCTGGATGGTGCTTGACGGGTTCTATTTTTCGTGTCGCTGAGAAGTCAATGACATCCATATTAATAAAAAATATAACGAATAATATGTATTTATATTGTGTTCGATGCAGGGCACCCACCAATACCAGTGAATTAGCAACAATAACGACGAGGAATAAAAGGCGTGCACTTACAAGCAAGTGTGTGAAATGTGAAAAATACGATGTCGCGTATAAAAGTCCAGATTTACAACAACGGCATATCGCAGACGTGAAGTTGATACACAAGCTAAAGTCCGTAAAAAATAAAAATCTGCGAATCACTAGCTATTTGGCTGGTAAGATCTGCGATAAAAGGCAAAGTATGTCAGGGGTTGGGTAATTAATCGGCCGAGAATTATTATTGTAATGATGGAGTCAATTGATTATAGCCCAAAGGGATACTGGAGGGGTAGGGCTGCTTTTAGTAAACTTGCTGACGCTGCAAGGGTCACACGTGCTGCAGCTGAAGATTGGTTAGCACGACAGACAATATGGCACATTTATCTACCATCCCCTAAACAAATTCAATATGGGCATTTTGATGTCAGCACCCCCAATGAAGTTCATCAGGCCGATATTTTGTGTTTACCCCATGATACTATTAAAACTGGCAGAGGTCGCGCGCGCACACATACAAATACCCACTAGCTGTTGTTGACGTTGAAAGTAGATGCAAAGAAGCAGAACCGTTATTAGCTAAAACAGCAACCGAAGTTGCATCTGCGTTTGAACGAATTTATCGACGAGAGCCCTTGCAATGGCCACAGTTACTACAGGTTGATCCTGGCAAAGAATTTCTTGGTGCAGTAACATCGATGATGAAACAACATAATGTCAAAATCAGACGAAGGCATGCCGCAATTCATCGCGATCAGGCAATTTTGAACGATTTAATTGAACACTTGCTGAGCGATTTTTTGGATATCAATACGCTGAAGAAATTTCCACAAACACAAGATCTTGTGAATGGGTTACAAGACTATCAAGTGTGATAGCAGCATTAAATAATTAAATTACACGTGGAATTTCTATGAAACCCATCAATGCAATCACGATAAAAAAAAAAAAAAACACATACCAGTACAACAACATGACTCGTTTCCAAAACAACCATTACTCGGTAATAATGTGACTGTCAAATATTTATGTGAAGTTGGGAACCTTGAAGGAGGGGGTAAAAAAAAGAGCAACTGATCCCGTCTTGAGTGTAACCGCACATAAAATTTCCAGCGTGGTAAGATCCACGGGTAGACCTGCAATCGACAGGTAGATTCAACTGCTCCTCAACGTGGCGCCCCGACATCGATTACACTCAAGATAGGTCAGCATCACATTTTCACGGGTATGGCCACGATTACTATTAATTTTATCCACGGTAAATTGTCTAGGATTATTATTCGAATACTGCTGCCATAATATTACTGCGTTACAGCTCGCACAGTGATCATTTTGTTGTTGTCGTAACGTCATGATCAAGATCAAACTTGCGTTTGTTTTGGGATTTTTTGTCACTTTGTTGATACCCAGCGAATTTTTTCCTTATTATTATATCATCGCCATTGCCCCGAGTTTGATCCTTGTTCACAATAGTGCGGTTATCTTTGGATTTATCATGAATAAATTCATGGATAACCCTCCGCAGTTGAGACATTTCGTAGCTCTTGATACTGCTAGATAAACTAAATTTGACCATTTGAAACGGTCATCGATGATCCAAATCGTAGTATCAGATATAGTTAATCCTTGGGATGAATAAATAATTATAGCGTATCCTAGGGTCCAGAACGATGCTGCAGCCGCTAGTGCTTTCTCAACCACATCCACATCATCAACAACAATATCATTCAATAGTTTTTGTTTCTCATTGGTTCCAGGAATCGATACATCAATATTTTGTATACGCGTATAACACAATGAGACACGTAGACCTGGATATTGCTCTCAATGAAGCAGAAATAATCGCTGCTGAAGTGAATCACGAACACATTTCTGATGCCATAACTTCCAGAAATCCTCGTTCATTGTTTCTGGAATTACTTTACGCATTATCGAGCATATAATCTTAGGGATATATTTCTCACCCATTCATTCTGGGTCCATGCATCTCCCTTCCATAGAAAGAAACTGTGATATGTATGTGACATAACCCCTCTTTGATTTCATCTCTCTGACGACCAGGTGAGTCAGAGTCAGCACAACCATATCATATTTCAGGAATAGACTTATTGCACGTGTTGTTTCACCGGTACCACCGGGCCCATTAAGATAAAAAGATTTATGCCTAGCAACAGGATCATGTATAGATGGTGATGAGGACGCTTGTAACAACTGTGAGTTCTTACAATATTCAGGTAGCGGCTTATAATCTGCAGATTCCGAATAATCAAGTATCATTTCATTCTTGACTCGCCAGTGCCCCCAGGGCGTTAACACCCCGGAAGCATCTCCTGCACTTATATCACATTCATCTAACAATCCAATATTCGTTTTATCGAGATAAAATGAATATGTGGCGACTCTGACAGCTGTATCGGGAAATCTGTTGATCACTGATATAAGGTTTATGGAAACATACGCTAGCATCGAAGATCTTAAATGAGTATATTGCGGTGAATTCCCATCATAATAACACACAGTAGTATCCAGTTTGGATCCATCGTTCAAGAATACACTCTCTGTATACGAGAACGTGCATTTGCTCGTTGTGTCTTTGATTAAAAAATCAAGTTCAGCCTTGCCGATAATTAATCGAGTACAACTTCGTCGATGATGTGATGAGGCTCCTTGTGTAAATTTGCCAATGATATTCCTACCCAAATCCTTTGCAAGTGACATCTCAGCGCCGCTGTTGCCACTTTCAGGTGCTACCACCTAGGGTTCTGGCATCCAAACTTGTTTTTGTGGACGATACGAAAATAATTGCTTCACTCATTGTCAGCGATAACAATATCGCCGCATCAAGCATATATCGTAATAATACTATTGGAACCCAGCCACGTTCATTTTTTTTCACAGTAATCGTTGAGATTTATCGCCTGATTAGGTTTATTTAAACCTTGGCCAAACCAGACAACAATATCAGGATGAATTCCCTTAGCAAATTCAAATGACTCAATGCATAAAATCCTGTCAAGTCAAAATCGGGTAGGGGTCCATTTATCGATACCCTAGTCATCTCATGGGCAGGATGCACAAATCGCTTCCAATACGGTGCACGCTGATCCATCCCAAGAAAATTTCCAGGATAACATGCAACCATGTCAACGGAGATCACTTCGTGGAAATCATATTTGGTATTCCACAACCCTCCGTGCCCATACTCGACACACGACCGCTGAACATCCTTGAGAAATTCTTTTGACGTTAGTCTCCATAAATGTTTCTTCAGAGCAAAATTAGCTACCACAGACGGAACAGTAAAACAATTACTCAGTGATCTTTCTATCTCTTCGTTGTCGTCGGTATATTTTCGTACGACTTCAGTCATCGTTGTATGAAGAGATTCAGCACGATAAAGATCACCGCACGGTCGCACAAACTGATCATATCGTCGTTGTTCATTATCACTCTGGAACAACCACACATACACTGGATCGGTTTTACTGATCTCATAAATATATTCAAATATATCATCACCATCAGTATTAGCACCACTGCGAAAGCACTGGGAACATATCTAATTCCTTTATCTCGTGGAAATATTGTTATACTTGACGTCCAAGAGTGAGCATTATCGTCAATTATTGTGATCGGATCTCCATTTTCGAAGTACTTCGCGCTGTACAAAACTTCGCCGGTTACTGTTTGAACCGTTATTGGAAATCTTAAGGTCTTTTCTATCTCAGCAATATCGCTAATTGTGGCCCCACTGAATTGCACTTTAGCCTCCCTTTGATTTATTTTATCACATCGTAATGCTGTCAGACCCTTCCCTCGTAACGCGTTCGAAAAGTGTTCTGTGACTCTCTGGGCGACACAATTTAAAATACCCCGCCAGGGCACAAGTGCCCCGGTCGCTAGCGACGCACGCGTCGGTGCAAGTTCGTTAACATCAGGCTCATTTAACGGATAAATAGCATAAACCACTGCAGTCATCGGATATGCTTTCTCGTAATATGGTTGTCAACCTCAGTTAACATTACTGGTCTAGAATTTCTATCTAACACAACGTAAACCCAACCCCAACCCCCCCATCACCTCTGGGCGCTGGCGCCGGCGCGATTTCGTGAATCACGAACAAGTCACGTTTCTCACGGATAATCCAAGTTACATTGCCCTTGTCCTTGGACAAGGTGTCGTCCACGGCAACGATACATTTTATTCTGAAAAAAATATCTTTGTCAGCCCTGTAAATGATCCACGATTTTCGCTGCTAGTTGGTCATTCATGGCATCATCTACGAGAGTGGAATCCTTGTCCAACGACATGTGTCTGGCTCTCAATGTCGACCAGACATGAATTGCCGCATCACGTCTAAACTCGTTCTTGGCCCCGCGAATACAATCAAGTAATTTTCGATGACCCGCAGCTGCTAGCACGCGGCGTTATCGCACGCTACGGTCCATGTCTTCTGGACCTGCTGTTCGGGGTGTCGTGTTCAATCTGTCAAGATCGAATCGCCCGCTTCGACGACGAAATACTGCGGGCCCGATCGCAGAAAATTGTGTAAATTCCTCCTTCATATATTTAAGAATATATATATATATATATATTAAACTTCAGTTTAATTAATATATAAATGGCTCGAGCAAAGAATAGTTGCAAATGGTTGCCGATTCGATCCACCACCCCTTGTGCGAAGGCGTGTTGCGGCACTTATTGTGCGCATCACATGCAAAATGTGCGAAAAGGGTGTCGATATCCAAAACCGTGTTTGAAATGTAACAAGGGGGTCCGTGGGGCGACGATCTTGTGCTTGGAGTGTGGAGATAGAAAATACAAAGCGCTAAAATGGTATTACGATAAGAAAAAAATGATGGCCGGGCCATTAATGACTCCTCCAACAACACAAACAACAGTCCAATCGTCCTTGATACTATGATCAAGGATGCTGGCATCAAGGATGCCGGCGACTATTTCGCTAGATTTTCGGGGTCATCATATACTGCGACCCCCACTGATATTATCATCCGTGATACTAGCATCGTTGATGTTGAGATCACGGACCATGAGTGAAGTTGGCAGAACACTTGTGGAGTTCTAATCGCTATAGCAAGAGGATCCAGTGCCACGTTATTGTTTTTTTTTTTTGGGGGGGGGTGTTATTCTTTCGATTGATTATTTACAAATGGAGCAAGGAAACAACGACGATAAGCATTCCAAGCACATCCTGTCATCGGCAATTATGAAGCATCGCACGAGGGTGTGATTCGAAATTGTCAAAGAAAAATAAAAGTCGGTTTGTTTGTAATACTGCTTACCTCAGGTTCACTGTAGGAATCAAACGTTATCACTCTACAGATTTTGTACGAATATCACCGTGGCGTGATCGAGCAAGGTCTTGTTGTGAATCATATTGATTCGAATAAACTTAATAATTGTCTGCGAAACATTGAAGTTGTTACACAGTGCAAAAATTGTAAGCGACGTAGCGCGGGTGGGGCGAGGTACCGGCGGCGTGTGGTGTCTGTAAATCCATAAACAAACGAAAAAATAGTATTTCCATCAACTTATGCAGCTGCCAAATATTTCGGTATTTTCTCAGCTTCAGTACACCACGTGGCTAGGTAATAATAAATTAGACATCCTCAAAGAAATATAATCAGCGAATAATATTTCAGTATGCGATGACGGTGGAGTATTAAATCTCCGAGTGTTTACACTCGCGAACACCGTAGTAGCACCGTGGGAAAGTTATGGCCCTGATAGTGCGACTGGAATGCGTTTGTTGTAACCTGATGCTGTACTTTGGATCCGCTAGCGAATCGCCGAACAACAACAATAGAGTGCGTGTTAACACTGGCAGTATAGTATTTCCAGTGCCAAGCACTGAATGTCAACACTGGCTGGCTCTCTGGCTGGCCGGCTCGGGGAGCAGTCGTTGTTGCCAGATGCTTAGCACCGTCCGTGATATTAGTATCAACGATGCTGGCATCAAGGATACTAATATCCTTGTCGTCCTTGTCCAAGGACAACGACAAACAAATATATTAAAATATTTTTATGCCCACCCCCGTGTCCAAGGACCGACGACGAGTATCTTTTACACGACCCTATCTGGCACATAAAGACTGATCGATAGGACTTCATTTCTCGTGTCCAAAAGATAATTATTTTGGTCTGTCAGGCAAAAGTATATACGGGACATTGATGAGTTATGCATTCGCAAATACACTGGATTTACGGAAACTAGATTAATCAGGTGACCCGGGGGTGCCTCTGGGGTAAAGGAATAAAGAATATATCTTTGTGCCGCTTGTTTTGATTTTTCAAGATCTGCCTGATAGCTTCCCTCGACAACATCCGCGACTAACCTGACAGAAACCGTGGAAGTGATCATCACAACGCCGGGGGATACATGGCGTCCACCCCCATCGTTGCCGTTGTTGTGTCGGAGAATAACCGGCGGGTGATATCGTTCTCCATGCGGTTATGATCGCAGGAAGATATTTATCGATGAAATCGCTGAGTGGCTTTTTAATTTCATCGATATCAAGCCATGGTAATTTGAAAGTCGGTAACTGATCGCTGGTGATCTTGAGGTAAGTAATAAAATCATATTTGTATAAACCGTCACTGTCAGACATACGCGTGTGTTCATGTGATGTGTCTTTGGCCAGTACGATACTGGAATATCCTCTTTTTTCTTCTTCTCCTCCAGCTAAATTACTATCCATCTGATATATCTTTTACCATCAAATCGTTTGCTCTTCCATGCATTAGGATTTCTGAACGAGGGGGTGGAGGGGGGGAGGGCATGTTATAAATTCCAGTTTATCTGTGGTAAAAATCGCCGCGTTGATGTTCTGGTATCGATGGTGGTGGTGGCGCTTTCGTTGGCCATCCAAGCACTTAACGTATCGATGATTGCTAAATATTAACGGCATAATCGGGGGTGGATATTTCTAACCCAGCAATTAACATTGGCTCGTGTACAGTTATTGCAATTTTAGATTCTCACCTTGTGATGGATTTAATTCGACGTTGAAATTGATCCTTGATTTGTTCAATTTGATAACTGCCCGTTGGAATGCCAGCCACTTGCTAGTCGGGTGTTCCATCCGATTTAATTTTATATGCAAATACCACCAAACGATTCTGATCTAATATTGGGCCAACTATTATACACTCGCAATTGTGCCAGTGATATTTCAAGAGACATACCGTTCGGTGATCGAATCGGTGTAGGAAAACTAATATCAAATTCTGGTTTCGTTCACGCCGCTGATATCATTGTAGTTGTAAACGGTGCGGTATTCGCAGGTATTTGTTCTAGTAATACTCGAATCTCACAGTCTGCCATCGCCATTTATTATTTTTATACCCTTGATTCTAATTGGGGTCTTCCCGAGGCTAGTAGTGGTGGAGACACCGTAAGTAAATTTTAGTCATCGTATCAAATTCGCAGTCGTTTAATTATACTGCCGTTCAACGCCGATGACATCAGTGAAAGATAATCTGGCGTACGGATGTGTTGCCGATGATAGCAACTCTATATGCTCATGTAAAGTATCAGTCCCGCATGTCGATAATTTCTTGGCTATGATATTAGCGATGCCAGCAACCCCTGTTCTAACAGACATACCGATTCCCACCACTGGGGCTATCACGAAGGTGGCGGATAATGTGCCAATTAACGTCATCGTTTCAACAACTAGGGCTGATGCAGCGTAGACAACAACGTCAATAACCACAATACGTCGTCGATATTGTTTTCTTTTGTTTTGCCGTATACTCGTCTATCATATCACTCAGCGATCGCTGCCAATCACGGGCTTGATCGAATCTATAAGTGGAATCGTAATTCATTGTCTTGGGCGAGGGGGCGATCATTGTATGGAGTGCTAGCAGTCTAAGTAATTAATATTTTAAGTGACCAATAGAGGCACTGATGCTACAAATTCCAGACACCACCAGTAAATGACTGAGGTTTATTTGTGATCATCGGGGTCCAGTATAAATGTTTCTTCGGTGCCTTGATTTAATACGATTGACACAGTTCCAGAAAATTCATCGGTTGAATGGTGCCAAAGGTATGTGGTAAATATCCTGAATTTTCAGCACTAAAGACGGACAGCCTGTACACATCAGTAACCTCAGAGGTATGTTTGAGGGAGTTATCATCCTGTGACCATGTTGCAAGTCCTGATGCTACTGTGTATGCAACGTTGATGGGCAGAATCGTATGCGTAACACTAATCGCTTTTATTTTTTCTTCGATTGCTGCAAGTTTAATGTTGGCCACCATTGGATTCCAATGAACTCAACGGAGATTCTATTTATGGTTCTGAGAAAACTTGTAAATGCGGTCGCGGTCAAGTACCATTAACGTAGTCCTTATCGCATTGTCTCTGTTGTCGACGTATAACTTTGTTGCAGCGTCGTCGTCGAGTCTCTCACATTAACGATTTTATTCTCACTCATGTCGAGTACGCCGGCCATCGTGTCACCGGTTGATCGCAAGCGATTAGAAACACTTTTTATAATTTCGTTTATGATATCTGCGATTGATACACTAGAGCCTCGGATTTTTCCATCATCAGTAAATACTGGAATATTATCAGATGTGGCCCCGAGAACTCGTCGGATAATATCAGCGAGTTTAACATTGGATGTCATTAGCCTGCCGTGCTGGTCCTGAAAAATAAAAACTTCATCTCAATCAACCACAGCAAGACTCGTAAGATCAGAAAGCTCATCTTTAGTGGCATATTTTGACAAATCCGCGTCGCCGAGACTAGGGTTTTTAACCCTACTACGTCAGCTAGAAGAAGATCTACCATGAATATCTACCATATTATAAACGTTTAACCCGTTTGAAACGACCGCTTGTATATTCGTGAACCGCTTTGGGGTGGGGGTGGGGGTGGGGGCAGATGGGGCGATCTTGATACAGCATCAAGTACAGCAAGTACTTCTAGACCTCATACAGGCGGATCTGTTATTGTTTTTGTTGGCACGTGGAATATCAGATCGGCGAGACGCTCTGCATTCTACTGCTATAGTTCAAAACTTCTAGCGGCAGGGTGATCCCATACGAATCAAAATAAACAATACACGTGGGTCAACAGCATATGCAACCCAGTGAGTGCCCGGACCGGACTGCGAGTCAAAATTAATGATACCAGTTTCGACACGATTTGGTTTGTCAGGTAATTGATCGCGCATAAAAGCTCCTCAAACGTTTTTAATGTTTAATCGACGAGCAGCTTCGAGTAAATCAAAATTAGACATTGGAAGCTTTACTTGTTGGAGTTTCAGCGAACCGTTCCTTGAAATCTTAGAGCCCGACGTTACCACGAAGTTGGAATTCCGGGAAATCTTAGACTTCACCCCTTTTTGGGGAAGTTTTAATCCGTGCCCTGTAGCTTTCTTTAATGCCGTTCCAGCAGCAATGACATTATAAATATCATCAACGGCAATTTAATTACTGATCGGACCTGATTGGAAATGATAAGATTTCGCTGGCGAAATTTAGTTACATGTTTTCCACTGGGGCATCAATGACTCATTCGCCCACCCACACCTTCAAGCAGCATTGTTTTGTCGGACAGTATAACAGCGATGGGTCTATAATTAGCAATAGCTCATCGCTCTACACAAGCTCGAAAGTGTATATCAACAACAGACTGCCTGAATAAATCCAGATATTCCAGTATTTTGGAAAGCAATAAATATATGTCGAGGGGCAGAGACACCTTGCTGTGATGCTATTTGCCATGTAAATAAACCATTCGTTGCACTTTGAACACTATCTGTGGTCATCGTGAACCATGACAACGTTGACTTACCATTTTGGTCTATAAACGATAACAATCTTTGCTCATCGGTCAGCGACGGTGTCACTGTTGGCATCCACAGTGAAAGTTTTGTAAGTATTACTTTACCAGCATCACCAATAGGACGCCAGACTGCATCATCGTCTGTAGCTTTTCTTACAAGTACAACTGTATGCTTGGCTCGAAAATGACCTTTCTGACACTTCTGCAAAATCCAAAGACGTGCGACAGTGGAATTGCACATGAAAATCTTCTGAGTCTATCTTTCAGCGTTGATCGACGCGCTGTGAATCCTAAGTTCAATTCTGGGTTGGTGCTTTGTAACGTCGAAAATGCAGCGGCAGGTCTGGGTATTATTTCAGCTGGTTGTGGATCGACCGCACTATCGCGTGTTAATTGTACAAAAGATGCTGTCTAGTATCGGAATGATCACTGGTGTCCTTGACAAACAGCACTGACTGACCCGCGCAGCGCGAATAATCACCGGAATATCGTGCCAGACCCAATATCGTCGTGGCAACGTCGACGTTTCCTAGGCATGATTCGATGTTTCTTCCGTCCATTCTGTACGTGGCGCCGTTGGACAATGCCATGATGCGATTATTAACAAAACCAACTCTAATCTCATCCTCGTATTCAGTATTATCGGTTTTTAAAAATTCGCCTTCGACTTCAATAAATGATTCAGCGGGCAAGAAATACCTAACTGTGTCCTGCAATTGCAGCTCAGTTCCCCTACGCTGATTTGGCTCTCGTGCATCATACGAATAATATTGATAATCACGTATCGATTCATCTTTAAGGACTGGGGCATCCATGTCAAATGCGGGATCAGATACACGCTTGAACATTTTTATTATTACTTCATTATCGTCTAACACGAAGACCATAATGGATTAATCCACTGCGGGTGAACCCACTTTCCGTTACTAGACTTGCGGGTATATTTTTCTCTCTCTCCGATTCTGACAGTGGTACGGATACACCAGCTAATGCAGCTAGCTGTGCATTCGTATCTTGATTTATTACTTTGCTGACATTGGCGGGCATCACTTCAGTGTTTGGAAGTGTAACTGGCTGTGGTTTTCGTCTGCGTATTAACCGTGCTAGTCGTTCCTTGATCGCAGAAAATGCTTTACTAGCAACACCACCCACAATACTAATACCTTTATCAAGAACAACATCAATAGCTTTCATTCCTAATTGCTTTGAAATCGGTATTACTTTTGGGGCCATCCTTCTGAATAGACCCTAAACATCACCGAGTCCATCTCCGTAGATCGCTTTGTACACAGGCAACCGTGATTTTATCACTCTGACCATAGTACGTGGACTTTGAGTATTGTGTATGATCATGTTATTTTTCTGTCAGTGATCAATCACTGTAATAATCGTCGGCAATTTCATCGACAAATGACCGATAAACATTCATAACCATTCATATCCATAGCACCACCAGTAAATAATCGCTGACATATAGCAGCTGCTTCATTGATAATTTCAGGGGAATTATTACCAGCCAGTCGCCCACCAATTAATATCTCTTGTCGATCAACGTCGGCAAGGAAGTTACTGGGGCATGGGGTAAGACCACTCCCCCTGGTAGTACTTGTACCAGGCATGGCAAAACCACTTCCCGTAGCACCGGACGTGGAAATATCAAGATCTGCATATGAATCATGAAATTCGTCAGGCGAGGATGGTGGGCTCGAAGCTGTGGGGAATCACGGACGGGGAGATATTTATTAATCGCATCTAATCGCTGTCGCGCTAGTTTAGTTGTACGGGATTCCATAGACGATGCAAAATCACTTATTATTATTATTGATCTATACTGGTTTAATTATAGACCATACTCTCTATCAATTTTTTTTCTCCCCCATTCACTCACTCACTCGTCTCTACAACAACAAGCCCAACTAAAACAAAAACACTTTAAGACCGGAGGAGCTCTCCCCCTCCCCCCTCCCGCTTAACACACTAACTTAAAACTAACTGGCTCTCACGGTCGGCCGGTCAATGAACTCACTCGGCGGGAGATATTTTACTTATACCTGTATACAATACCAGGGCCGCAGGGAGGCGACCGCATCGTTTCGCTTGGGTGGTGCATTTCTCCCATTAATAATATTTCCTCCACCAAGGATATCTTGACTTAACATATTGTACATTTGAAAGTCATATAATGTGTTTTAGAGTCAAACATTGTGGATAAACTGCCGTTAAACTAAAATTATGGTGGTGTAGAAAGAGTAGAAAATATAACGACACATTTATGATGATGTGTTATTTGGTCATAAATCCTGAATGTTATTTGGTCATAAATCCTGAATGTTATTTGGTCACAAATCTTGAATACTTGCCTTGAATTAGTAACATTAACATATCAGCATTAGCATATCACACACACACACACACACACACACACACACACACACATACATACATATATATATATATATATATATATATATATATATATATATATATATATATATATATATATATATATATATATATATATATAAACTGAAAATGAACAGTGTAAAACTAGTATCTAACTAGCCTGAGCGCTTTCGACTCTTAATGAGTCTTTTTCAAAGGCATATACAAAACACAGACAAGACAAACAAATTAAACAGGTTAGTTAGATACTAGTTTTGCACTGTTCGTTGTCAGTTTATTGCATTTATCTTCATCAATCCCTGACACACATGATCCCTTGCTGGATCCAGTGCACTTCAAAGGACTGTTATTCGTCATATGATTTGTATTCTTTATATATATATATATATATATATATATATATATATATATATATATATATATATATATACACGAACTATTTGTGTTTTGAAGTTATATTGTTACTTTTATTTGCTTTTGTTTGTTTAAATTGTTGGGTTTTTTAAGGGTTTTTAATAATCAAAAGAAACATGTCGCATTGCGAACTCGATGTCTTGAAGGTTGTAGATATCAAAACATACAGATCATATGATGAATCGAAAGTTGTAGATATCACAACATACAGATCATATGATGAATCGAAAGTTGTAGATATCAAAACATACAGACCATATGATGAATCGAAAGTTGTAGATATCACAACATACAGATCATATGATGAATCGAAAGTTGTAGATATCACAACATACAGATCATATGATGAATCGAAAGTTGTAGATATCACAACATACAGATCATATGATGAATCGAAAGTTGTAGATATCAAAACATACAGATCATATGATGAATCGAAAGTTGTAGATATCAAAACATACAGATCATATGATGAATCGAAAGTTGTAGATATCACAACATACAGATCATATGATGAATCGAAAGTTGTAGATATCACAACATACAGATCATATGATGAATCGAAAGTTGTAGATATCACAACATACAGATCATATGATGAATCGAAAGTTGTAGATATCAAAACATACAGATCATATGATGAATCGAAAGTTGTAGATATCACAACATACAGATCATATGATGAATCGAAACCGTTATTTTGCATCAGAGGAGCCTGACATTATTACTTTATTTATTTTTATCCAACGAATCAGAAACCTAACAAAACTAGAAAAGAAGATGTTTTGTGTTCGTTACAAATATTTTAATCCATGGTCTTACTGAAGTGGTAGAACAAGTGTTTGCAACAATGCGGTCATGGGTTTAGTACCGGTTCCGATACGTACAGTCAAAGTCTGTGACATGCTCTTGGTGTTTAAATATTCTTCCGCCTCAAAGAAAGATGTACATCAATAGAAGAGCTGCCTAGAAAATTTGTATAACAATTTTCGAGATCTTCTTTACAATCGAACTTCTTCAATCAACCATGGATATCTTGCGATAGCAAAACCTTGGGTATCTGATACATTGACCATGAAACCAACAAAGAGGATCAGAACAGGATCCAACGAACCATCGGACCCTATGAAGACCTCTTGACCACTGTGAAAAAACGCAAACTGAAGTGGTACGGTCATGTCTTACGATCATCTGGACTGGCAACAACAATGCAAGGCACAGTGAGAGGGTGCAGAAGAAGAGGCAGACCGAAAAAGAGGTGGGAAGACAACATTAAGGAGTGTTCAGGCATGGGATTTGGAGATTCCTAAAAAACAGTAGAGAACATGGAAAGACGGAGAGAACTGGTTGTGAACTCATCTGAGGTGCCCCAAAATCTATTTAAAAATAAATTCAATTTATGCTATGACAAATGATTTTATCTATAGATGCTGACTGCTCCTGTGGCCTAAGTGGTTAGAGCGTCCGCCTCGGATTCTGGAGGTCGCGGGTTTGAACCCCGGCCGAGTCATACCAAAGACTTATAAAATGGTACTAACAGCTGCCTCACTTGGCGCTCAGCATAAAAGATTAGTGTTAGGACTGGTGTCAGGATAATGTGACTGAGTGGGACATTATGCTACATGTCTGGGGCATGATACCCCAATGCTAGATATCACTATAAACAGCCACACTGCTGACATCGTAGCGTTCATATAGGAAAACTCTTAAAGCTATCTTAAAAGTCCAAATCACGCACACACACACACACACACACACACACACACACACACACACACACACACACACACATTCCATACATGCTGAATTCAAGATATTGATAACGAATAATTCGAATGCATATTAAATGACGAAAGAGCAAGCTACTTTGAGTTAAACACATTATACAATCAGCACCATAATAATAACAATAATAGTAATAATAATTAATACGATAAAATGAGTCGACAAAAATTGCAACAAGAACAACAACAAAAAGGGACGATTACAATAAGAGTAATCGATTTTCAAGAATTATTCACCAAAGGTAACAAATGTTCCTAAAGTCAAATGAATCAACGTTCCCCCAATTGTTCTCCATCTAAATTTTCTTGGAGGCGTTTATGAGTTCAGACTGATGTTTCGGCGTGCCATCGTCGCACATGGGAGCGAAAACAAAAAACTACACTATACTATACTGTGACACACTGGTAACACTGAGATTCAGGTCAAACCCGCTGTACCTAAGCTGCGATCCCTACTAGGGATAAAAATGTTTTCAAGGTTTTAGCGTAGTATCTGTACGGTGGCTGGATAGTGCCTCGAATTTTTTTCATATACCGTTTAAACAAGATAATATCTTTTAAAAGAAATAAAATCTTGTTTAAAATAGATGATATATTTTTTAAAAAGAAATAATATCGTGCTTAAACAAAACGTTATCTTGTTCAAACGAAGTAAGTGTTTGCAAGTAATATCAACCAATAATGCGGTGAGACTATCCAGTCACCGTAGTCTGCTACTAGTACCAAACACTTAACCGGGTATCTGATACATTTTACATATATATATATATATATATATATATATATATATATATATATATATATATATATAAATATATGATGTTTAATGACTTCCAAGTTCGAATCACTAAATCATTAAATTGGTCTTATTTAGTTCGCGAGTTAAAAGTCAAGATTTCGGATTATAAGGGAGTTTGCGTTAATCAAGGGGTCGGCAACACTGACATACATTTTACAGTTTTATTTTACACTAAGGATACATGACAATTTTATCATAATTGGATGGATTGTCTTAGCCGAGCATTATTTTGTGTAAATATTGCAGATTTCCGAATTTAGAAAATCGTCTCAGAGACTACAAGCTGAAACCGGTGGATGCAAATGGACTGTAAAATGAAACTCCCAAATACAATCTTGGAGCGAAACACATAGAAGAGGATCGTTTTCAAATCAAGCCGAAAACACTATTACAATTCAAATGGTAATGTAAATTTTTTGTCCTCGCCTCTGTGTTCATTCTTGTCCAGTTAAGTCATTTTGGCACATACTGTAACTACATAATCAATTATCCATGGATTTTAAATTAATGCGTGCAGAAAATGTAGATGACGCAAAGGAGGTCAAAACAGTCGTACAGCATGCATATAGTCTAGACGAGTACGAGCTAAGAGGAAAATGCATCTTTTTTCGGTACGTTGGAAAGAAAAGATCCTTATCTATTACAATTCTACTCGCTACCTCCGAAAGTGGTGGTGAAAGAAGCGATCATTAGCTGTTACAGTTAGACTGGAAAGCGGTTGGTGGAAGAATAGCTATTACACATTTGTTTCTCTGTCTTGGAAAGCATTGGTGGAAGAACACATGATTAGCTATCGGAGTTTTGTTTCTATGCCAGGGCAAGATGTGGCGGAAGAACAGGGTATGCCCCATGTTTGTTTCTCTACAAACAGATCCTGAGCTATCACATCTTTGTTTCTCTTCTTTGGAAAGCGCTGGTTGGAAGAACAGATCATAAGTTATCCCATGTTTCTTTCTCTACCTTGGAAAGCGGTGACGGCAGAAAAGATTCTTAATTACCACATTTTTGTTTCAGCTGCGAAGCATAGGCGAGACATTGAGATGACTTTTCCGACGTCGTTGTCACAGTTGTTGATGTTGTCGAAGAAGCCAACGTTACATTTTGGGATTTAGAAACGTTTTTTTTTTTCTTCACACTTTTGTACAGTCCTTACTCGTAAAGGATGTATTCAAACGAAATGGCTCATTAAGAGCACAGGTCGATAGCGGTGACGCTCCGGCTATTACAGTCAGTATCGTTCTATTTACGGTCATGAAACTTGAAGAGTTCATTTATATTAAGAGATGCTACACACCAAGGTAAAAATTTGTTCTTGGTGACCTACTTTACGCTCTACTGGTTACTTACTTAAAATTACATTGATAATTTAGGTCAATGTTTATTTTACTGCATACACTAAATTTGAATGTAGATTAGAACATGAAATGGAAAGTTGAATATTTGTTTCATATACTAGACACAGTCTTTGTTAAAAACTTAAGTCTTGATGCAATTGGATATTTTTGCAAGACAAATTTTTTTAACTCTGTACATTGTCAAAATTAGATCAGTAATAGGAAATTGATATGTATATTTGCCCAGAATTGACAGAAGATTAAAAAAACGACATGATGTGCAAAATAGGGACAGTTAATGCTTTTATACTTTATACAGTAAAATTTATTATAAACCCACCACGAGATCTTCCAAATTGACTAAAACATAGTGTTTTGAAAATATAAATATTAGTTTCATAAAGGTCAAATATATATATTGAATTATGCATATGTATTAATGTCTACAAAATTGTAGTAAACTTATGAACGCCAGTTAGAATAACACAAAGGGAAAGAAGCATTAGGATATGCCAGTCATACTCGACGGAGAAAGATAATGCTAATCGTACTTGATGGAGACAATTATTAGCAAGAAGGGCAAACTAAATGGATTCTACTGTTGGAACTGTTCGAAATTCAGCTCTTTGTTGTTATGAGGCAAGCAAATACCGCAACTTGAGAAAAAGTCATACTACTGCTACAATTGAAGAGTTCTTCAACGACTTAAACCAGAATGCAGAATTTAGCAAAGTAAACGTAAAGTGGACCTATCGCCAAATTGAACTGAGTCTAGGGTTGCGTTTAATGCTACATTATGTTACAATCAAAGGACTATTGTTACACGAGACTGATGGTTGGCTTTAGCTACACGTCTGAAACGCATTATCGAGTTATGCAACAATGTTTTGTGTGGCTGTGATGGACAGCGGAATGTGCAAGATTACTTATTATACATAGTCGAAATACAGAGAACCATGATCAGAGATTGAATCACGATCTAGAACGTATGCAATCTAAAGAACAGACCTTGAACAAGACAACGTGTCAGTTCGACATTTCGCAGATTATATGAATGGGACACTTTCTTTCGACAACGGACCAGCAGAGGTGAAAGTAAAGTACAAGCAATTGTAAAGGACGAGTACCAACTACTCCATCAAAGATCTGGAGGATTCACTGCCTTGTGAACCACAGAGGACGTTTTATTTCTGATGTCGCCACTTTGAAAAACCTGATGTATTCTCTCTTTGTTGTGAATTCAGGTCATTTAGATTAAATGCCAATAAAGCTCCTCGGCAAGTTCTGCATGTCGGATTTTGTTTATTTGTTTCTTTTGTTTTCCAAGAGAGTTTTTGATAAGGTGAATTATATTTAAACTATTAACAGTAGGTCCGTGTTACAAGATTATTAACAGTAGGTCCGTGTTACAAGATTATTAACAGTAGGTCCGTGTTACAAGATTATTAACAGTAGGTCCATGTTACAAGATCATTAACAGTAGATCCGTGTTACAAGATTTCAGCTTTGTAGTCCCATTTAAGAAATAATGTAGGACACTACGTCATTTTCATCAAGGGGGCGCACTATTTCGACTGCTGCATGTCGGGTATAGCTATCAACGTGATGTTTATGTGCATATTGATGGGTTTTAATATTTACCAAAAAGATCCGTTAAAACATTTATCAGTTCCGACGACTCTTATCAAGATCCACCTACCAATAATCTTTCAGAATCAGCTCTTCCATCCAACATTAACGGGACACAGTCACTTGGATATTTATTTATTTAGTAAACTCGTCCCATGATACTTTACAAAAGCAACTTTTCATATGGAGGACAA